>JAQSEB010000213.1:0-79949 GCA_030063045.1 Pratylenchus scribneri
TTTAGCTTTAGCAAAGGAAATTAAAGAGAAAATTTACGCTGACAATCCATCATTCGAAGCAGAATCCACTGAGGAGGGAATGGAAAAATGCCGACAGGCAAAGGAAATTTTTAAGCAAATCAAAATGGATTTGCATGAGTTCCATTCCAATGATGCCAAAATTAATGAATTATTTTCGGATAATCCCGGGCAAAATTCGGCCAAAGTTTTAGGTCTTGAATGGAATTTGAAAAATGATGAAATAAATTTGAAAATGAGCCAACTCCCAATTGAACCAGTTTTAACAAAACGGAAAATTTTGAAGAATGTGGCCAAAACTTTCGAACCCTTGGGGCTTTTAATTCCAGTATCATTGCCCCGGAAGTTGTTGTTCCAAGATGCTTGGCGAGAAAAATATGAATGGGATGACCCAATACAAGGGGATATTGCTAGAAAATGGGAGGAATTGGCCAAACAAAATGAAGAAATTAATTTTTGTATAAAAAGGCGAATTTTTGAAAAGGTGGATGCCAATGATTTTGAATTGCACGTTTTCGTTGATGCATCAAAATTAGCATATTGTGCTGCTGCCTATTTGAAAAATTGTGATAAAACAAATATAATATTTGCCAAAAATCGATTAAGTCCCGTCAAAAACAACGTCAGCATTCCCCGGTTGGAATTGATGGCAGCTTTGGCGGGGAAAAGACTGACGGAATATATTGAAAAAGAAATGAAAATTGAGTTCAAAAATATCGTAATTTGGGGTGATAGCAAATGCGTACTTGCATGGATATTGAGCACAAAACTTGAAAAAATGCCGAAATTTGTAAAAAATCGAATTGAAGAAATTAGAAAGAAGTATAATGTAACATGGCGATATGTACCAACCGCCCAAAATCCAGCGGATTTAGGCACCCGTGGGTGCACCGCTTTTGAGCTCAAATCCAGTGAATTGTGGTGGAATGGGCCAAAATTTTTGAAAAATGGAGAATGGCCTGAAATGCCCGAATTTAAATTAAAAGAAGAATTTAGTGAATCCATTAGTGAAGATGAGGACAATATCCAAATGAATGCCATGTTAAAAGGCGAAATTAATGTTGAAAAATACAATTCGTGGATTAAAATTGTCAGTAATGCCGCATTTTTTCTAAAATTTCTGAAAAATATTTCAAAAAGTATTAAATTCGAAAATCAATTTATGAATGATTTGAAAAAGGTGGAATCTGTTGCCAACTTAAGGAAAATGGCACAAATTTATTTATTTATGCAAGCCCAAATCGAATATCCACCTGATGATAAAATAATTAAAGAAAATGTATTGAAAAAAGGCAAATATGGCCTATGGGAATGTTGGGGCCGATTAGAAAATAATGATGAAAAGCCCCCCATTTTTATACCCAAAAAATCGAAAATTGCGCGCATTTTATGTGAATTTTATCATGAAAAGAATGATCATTTCGGGTTGCGCATTTGTTTAACAAGTCTTCGTGAACATTTTTGGATCCCAAAAGGACGCGCATTGATGTTAAACGTGGTTGAAAAATGCCTATATTGCGTCAGAAAAAGGTTAAAACCATACGCCATTCCCCCAATGGCGCCGCTCCCCAAAGAGCGGATCAATAAATCAAAAGTATTTGAACATTGCGGAATCGACTACTTCGGCCCCTATCTTTTGAGAAAAGATAATGGGGAAATTGGGAAAATTTATTGTGCGATTTTTGTTTGTGCTTCCACCAGAGCCATTCACTTGGAAGCAGCGATGGACCTTTCCGCCCAAAATTGTATAATGTCATTGCGAAGATTTTTGGCGGAATTCGGGAAGCCTAAAAGCATTTTGTCTGATAATGGAACGCAACTAAAATTGACGGCAAAAGTTGTGAAAGAAATTGAAAAATACGCCGAAAATGAGTTAATCGAGTGGCGTTTCATTCCAGCATTGTCACCAAGATTTGGTGCTCATTATGAACGAATAATTGGAATAGTCAAGGCCGGAATGAAATCAGCCGCAGGGAAAAGGCTTTTAAATTTTGAGGAATTTCGAACTTTGATTTTGGAGGTTAAAAATATTGTAAATTCTCGTCCTCTCACGTATGTCCATGAAGCGCCTGAGGATGTGATTGAAATTTTAACCCCAATGAAAATTTTACAGCCAATGAGAAATGTGGAAAATTTCGATGTTGAATTTGAAAATTTTGAAATTTTTAATGAAAAAGAAAAACCCCAAGAAAAATTGGCAAGAATGTGGAAAAAATCTAAAGATTGTGCAGAAGCGTTTTGGAAAAAATTTGAAAAAGAATATTTGCAATATCTTCGGGAAAGGGCCGATAAGCACAAAAACAATAAAGGGAAAAAAGGACCGCCAGAAATTGGCGAAATTGTGCTTTTACAGGATAATGCTTTGTCAAAAACGCTTTGGAAATTGGCAAAAGTAATTGAATTAATAAAAGGAAAAGATGGCATTATCCGGGTCGCAAAAATTGAATGCAAGGGAAAAGCATTCACCCGAAGTATTGACCATTTATATCCGCTCGAATTAAAAACTGAAGCGATCAAAAAGCCCAAAAATAATATTGAAAAAACGCAAAATCAGGGCCATAAAATGAAATTAAGAAAGAAAAATGAAATTAATTATAAGGAAACTTCGGATTCTGAAATAGAAAATTTGGAATTAGATGCATTTATTGCTGAAAATTCCGATTCCGAATCGGATGATCCACTCACCAATCCCAATAATGAAGAATGGCCATTTGCCGAATGGGATGTGGATTCGGAACAAAGGGAAAATCTGTCGGTACACGAATGCATTTATTGTGCTGGAATGCCAGAGGATGAAAATTATGAAGAAATCGAAAATTGGTTAGAAAATGATTCTTCCGATTCAGAGGAGTTTTGGTGCATTTGCCCATGTGGGCTTGGAAATGACAGTGACAGTGAACCAATCGAATGTCTCTGTAAAAATTCCAAAAAACCATGCATCTGCCAGCCCAATAAAGGGAAAAAGAAAAAGAGAAATTGTCGGGCAGAAGGTGAAAAAATTAAAAAGAATTTGGATAATGATGATGATGAGCCAGAAGCAATGGATATTGGAGTAGAAAATTTGGAAGAAATTATTCTCTGCCCATTAGTATTTGAGCGAAGCCGACCCCGCCAAAATGTGCCAGATGAATATTTGGAAGAAGGCGTTTTTGATATAAATCGGCCACGCCAAAGCACACAAGCCGAGAAAAAACGGCCTCGAAGAAAATGTACTTTTTGTGAAGAATGGCACTTTGATTATGAATGTCGAAAATATTCTTCCGCTAGTCAAAAAATTGAATTTTGTGTCAGAAAAGTCGCAGAAAGTGACGAAAAAATAAAAAATTTGAACAAATTATTAGAGAAAAATAATAAAGAAACAATCGAATATAAATTTGCTTTCCTGGATGTAGTCGAAAATTTGAAGAAAATGGAACTTAAAGTATCCAATGTGGAAGACGAAATCAGTGGGACTCGGAACTGTTTAGCTAGAATGCAATCTGAACTGTTTTCCAGAAGCGAAGGCCTCCCTGATGGGGCCGAGTATCCCCATCCAAATCACAAAAGGAAAAATAAGAAAAAACAGAATACCCCGAAGAAGGGCCTGAGTACAGCAACCGCTGTTGCAAGTGCAATTTTGATAATAATTTTGTTTTTGTTGTCCCCAATTGTGGCTTCCCCATGTCCAAAATCCATCAAAAGGGAATTGGTGACCAGTCAAAGTTGTCTTTCTGAAGGATTTGCCATTATGCGAACCGAGATTGGAAATTTATGCTGGGAAAAAATCGATTGTGGGAGTAACCATTTGAGGGATAAAACACAAACATTTGAAAATGAATTATTTTGCGGGCCAAAATGTGATTGCCCAGCTTGGGCTGATAATTGCTCATTTTATGAGGGCCATAGTGCCTCAAATTCCACCGAGAAAGATGAAAAAGTTCGAAAATTACTTAATAATATTGAAGCAGATTATTGTAAAAAAGGGGATAAATGTGGAGAAGAAAAAATTAGGGAATTGCTACAAATAGAATTGTACGATAAGTCCAAACACTTTGTGAAAGAATTGGTAATTGATGAAGTGGAATTGGTGGACAACGAATATGAATGTATTGGTAATGGCCCAATCACCGGATCCCCAAAATTCTGCGCACAAAATGCATGCGAAATAAATGGAACCAAATTTTGCTATTACGCAAAAAATGAAATTGCCTTTTTGGTGACGGAAGAGGGAAAAGTGGCTATTAAAGCCTGGGGAAAAGTCAAAGCAAAAGTGCATGATTTCCAAGAAGAAATTGATCCCCGACGGTGCAAAAGTTGCAAAATTTCTTGCCATGGGGAGGGCTTGGCCTTGGAAACCAGCCAAGACATTGGAAGTGTGGAAATTTGCATTAAAAATGGCCGTTGCTCATTTTTCCCCCATCCTAAATCGGAAATTATTGCATTACCCAGTGAAATTTTAATTGCTGATTACGAAGCCACCGCCAATTTTTGGAAAGAAGGGGAATTAGTAAAAGAAAAAGGCATAAAATGCCCGGGGAAAGACATTTGCGAAATAATAAAATGTGAATTTTGTATTGAAATTTTGAAAAATCCCCAATGCGCCTCAAAAACAGCAATATTTATTTTTGGAATTGTATTTTATTCCTCTCTTTCCACCATTCTGATAATAATCCGTTTGACCATTTACGGATCGAAAGGAGTTTTTCATATTTTCCGAATTAAATATCGTTTGTTGAATTGGATTTATCGGAAATGCAAACGCCGCAAATCAAAAAGGCGACAAAGCCGGGAAGAAAACATTGAATTTTTGCGCCCTCCATCACCAAATGAGAGTTGGACGGCTACAATCAGCCCCTTAAATCCAAAGCCGCAAAGTCCAATGAAATTATCTTTAGTAATCATTCTGATTTTGAATTTATTTATTTTGCCTTCAAATCAATTGACTTCGATCACAGCAGATGATGAGCATTGTTTGGTTAATAAAGAAAAGCAGAGAATTTGTTTATTTGATAGAATATTGGAGCTCGATTTTCCGGCCAACGAACAAACAATTGAAATAATATTTGAGGACAAAGCCAATAGACAAGTTGGGGCACTCACACTGGACATTCACGGAATGGAAAGCAATTGTGTGAAAACAACCAAATTTTTCACAAGGCCATTCAATGCCGGCTCAATGAGCGAGAAAAGATGTGATTTGGCCGGAAGTTGTGACATTGACAAAGATTCTTGTGGAAAAGTTAAGCCTGGCGATAAAGTAAAAGAATTGAAGCCAGTGAATGATTTTCCCGGATTGACATTTTGCTACACTGGCGGCAATAATTGGCCATTCACCGGATGCCTTTTTGCCTCATCAACTTGTATTTTTTACCGAAATTATGTAATGCCCGGTGGCCCGGAAATTCTGGAAATATTCGAATGTCCCAAATTTGAGGATAAATTAATAATTAATGCCACGATTACAAAAAATAATGGAAAAGGGGACTTTGAAACAAGCAGCCAGATTTTGTCATTGGTACCCGAATTTACTGCCAATTGGAAGAATTTAAAAATCACTTTAAATGAAATTGTAAAACCAACTATGCCATTACTCTCCAAATCATTCCTCTCGGATGGAGAACGAATCGCAATTATTGATTATGAAACGGAGCACAATTTAAGGGCATTTACATGTCAAAGCGCAGCCCAAAATTTTAATAATTGTACAGTGAGTCGGGAAATTTGTTCTTGTGAGGCCGGTACGAACAAACCCAATTGCCTATGCATTGATGGAATGAAAAGATTGGATATATTAAAAGGAGAAAGCGCTCTGCCATTTGAGCACAATGGAATTTTGTTGAAAGCTGAAGAAGGAAATGTGCTGGCTTCTCCCGATTTTTCATCGGTTCGGATGCAACTTGAAATTCAAGGATTGGAATTGCGCACTGAAATTGAATTGAATAGCTGCCAAGTAAAAAATGCCACAATTTCTGGATGTTTTAATTGCCCAAGGGGCGCAAGTTTTTCATTGAATTGCCAAACTGATTTTGGAAAAAGTTTGGCGACGATCATTTGTCCAAGCATGAAAGTGAGCACGATTTGTACCCCAGAAGGATTAAAAAAGACGCATTCCGTCCATTTGCCGACTGCCGAAATAAATGAAGAATGCGAAATTTTTTGCCCGGTTGAACTATAATCAAAAAAAAAATTCTCAGAATACTAAAATGGCGCTACCTAAAAGTGAATGATTTTTATGAATTTTGGGATAAATGATTTCGGTTAGTTAAATGAATGTATTTTATTCTTTTATATTTGTAATTTTGAATTTTGATCGCATTCTGTTGATTGGGATTAATTATTTATCCCCTAATAAATTCTCATTTTTATCTTCTTGAGAATTTTTTGGATTCATTTTTAATCCGTACTTGCTTTGATAAATTATGTGTGAAAGTAAAGTTAATAAATATATTTCGATTAAAAAATAGCTTACAGTACTTAAAAATTGCATTCGAAGTGCCCCGAGGCAATTTTCTCATCCTTACCATAATCCTCATTCTTATTGTGGGATTGATGTTTGATAGATAGTGACATACGAAAATGCAGATTGATGATGCCATTCTTTGCTCAATCACCGTTATTCTATTTTGCATTCAAAAAATGCCTCAATTCCCTCATTTTGACCCGTCGCCTATATCATTTTTTGTTAAGATATTTGTTAATTTACATCCTCATCCAAAGCATTAAAATAAAAAACTTCTCATTATTTATATGAATATTTTCATTAATTTAGCAAATTCAAATAAAAAATTATTTATTTAAAATTTGAAAATGAATCAACAAAATCAGCAAGAAAAATTTGCAAAAGAATAGAATGAAATTTGCAAAGAGGAAGGGGAAATTTCAACCAAAAAACGGAAAATGGAAGAAGAGAAGGAAAATATGGCCACAAAAAAAGCAAAAAATAATGGATGAAATTTTGAAAGGAATGAGCGAGAAGGATGAGGAAATTGGCAAATTGAAAAAGGAAATTCGGGCATTGAAAATGAAAATGACAAAAATGGAAACTGATTTGAAAGCGGTTAAAAAATTAAAATTTGGTCATCCTGGCTCTAAGCCTACTGTCTACCCTAATTCAATGTCCTCCTTTTCGAATTTCCATTCCAAAAATATTTGTATTTTTCTATCTCTTAATGCTTTATCGCAGTTTTAAGTTTCTCAACTTTATAATGCATATAGAGATTTAGATTTTTAATAATTATAAATTCTATTTATAAATTAAAAACAATATATTAAATTTATAAATTCAGCATTATTTTTTATAATTTCAGATTTGGGGTTAATAAAAAACTTTTTATGAGGTTACTGATGTACATTTAATAACTGCAAATATTAGCCATCCATTTGTATATCCTTCAAGCAAAACATTACCGCCTTCTTCTTTTATTCTTACATTTTTAGATGATCTGTCAATATCCAGTAGATTAACAATATTTGAAGATATATTTAAATGTAATGCATATCATTTTCATTTAAATTGGTTAATTGGCTGTGTGTGTTTGAATTGTGTCACTGGGACAGACGTACATGGTTCTATTATCAATATTAATTAAAAAGACTGTCAAAATAAATTCCACAAATTCATCATCGGCCATATCTACTATGCAAATATCAATAGAAGTAGTGGTTGATATTTTTCATTTTTTTAAATCGCAATGAATTGTGCAATATCGAAATCGTTTCGTCTGCATTTTTTGACATTTTAAATACACATTTCCATACAAAGCCTCATCATCTACTTAAATCTATAGAGTTTGGACCGGATGAGCAAAAGGTTTATAATATTTACAAAAATTAATCAAGAAAAAATGAATATGCATTTTAAAATTTTGTTAAAACTTAATTTACAAACGCCTTTAAAAATATGGTTCAGAAGAACTATATTAAATGTAAATTCACGAAAATGGAAGTTGATTTTTTGTAAAATCTTCTGATATAGAATTTAGGCGGAACTAACCATGAGCTTTTTCCCAATCACGAAACATTGATTTTATTGAGCTATACAGATCAATTGCCAATTAGTCTAAAATTTAGAGCTTATGTTAAGCCGTGGTCCCATTTTTATTCAAGAATATAACAAGATTTTGATAGAATTAAAAAGTTTAAAACCAAAAGCCTGAAATATGGTCTAAACTGTTTAACTTGTTCAATTTCGATTTAATCTAGAAATATATATGTTAAAAGATGCGTCTCGATTAGATTTACAAATTGGTATAAGGTTTGTTACGTCAAAAACCGGTTTTTGATTTAAGTCAAAAAATGCTTTGTGGAGTAAAAATAAAAAGTGTGGTAAAAATTTGCCTTTCTTTTATTTATTGTCTTCCAAAATAAACTTTTAATGGATAAAAAAATTATAGGCATTTTTTCATCCGAACGCTGAATATTAATGTTTAAAGAATATATATTTTGCAGGTCACCATTAACACATACAAACCCATTGATCCATCAAAACCGAGAGGTTTTCGTCACTATAATCATCAATTACGACTTGATAAGGCTGTAATTCAACTCACGGCAGTGAATTATTTACGTGCCAAATTATCATCATTTTATTTTGATTCCTACATTTGTGAGTGTATAATAAAATTAGGAATTAATTTGGTTATTATTTGTAAATTGGCCAATTTCTGACATTTGATTGCAAATTTTTCGTTGAATTTTGCTTAATCAAATATTTTCCGTGGCCAATATCTCAACAATATTTCAAGATATAAATAAAATTTAAGCATTGATTAAATTGCTTTTTCCATACCATTTTGAAATCCGTTTAATTGAAAATATATTTGGCCAGAAATTATGGCCAAACAACAAAAACTACCAAATTTCGAAACTAATTTTGCTCCATTTTTTGGTCATATTTTTGCCAGTTTTAAATTAATTACAAATACAATCATTTATCTCGAGGGGCTAAACAATATTAGTAAAAGGACATTAGTAAAACAGTCAATTTTACAAAATTCTGTGCTTAAATTTTGATCAGTCAATTCCGAAAAATTCTGACACTAACTATAAGTCTAATTGGCCATAAAATTTTTTAATGATATTTATTATGATACAAATAATTTAAAAAATTTTTATGCTTTTTTTCTAGCCATCAAAACTTTGCTTTATTCAATTCGGCATATTTGGACAAATTTTTTTACCCAATTTTCATTGAAAGAATGGATTTCCCCAGATAAACAAAAAATTGCTGCTGAATTGTCCATAGAAGAATTGTATTCATTAACAAGTAATTGCGCAGAATTGCATTTCCTTTTGACATGGAAAGCGCCGATTTTTCCATTATTTTCATTACAATGCACTTCATTGCAAATACATACTAGACATGGTTTCTTTTTTTTTCATGTCTAAAATATTGGAAATAACATGAAAGTTTCAAAAAAATTATATTTAGGATATAATTCAATAATTAATCTTTTAATATTATTAAATTTGTTCTAAATTATTTTAAAAAAGCATTTTAAGGCCATAATCTCAGACAGGTTTTATCTATGGCTATGCATTAAGCAAATTTTTCTTTAAAATAGAACCAAATGATCAATTTTATATCTCAATATCAACAAAATCAAACACACTAATGATTATCAATCAATATGTTTAAATATCGATTAACAAGCAACTAAATTTCCAATTCTTCACTTTAAGAACAATTTCCGTTCATAATGCTGCTTGATTGGTTAAAATGTGTACAAATGGAAGGTCAACAACAAGAATTCATTAAAAATCCTGATAGATTTCTTTTTGTGGACATTTCCAATTGTAATTATGGAATGGATTATTATTCAATCAGAAAAATTATTGAACAGGTTAAATTTATATTCATTATATATTTTTCAACGAATCTCAATTTTTCTCTATGATTTACCATTTAATAACTGAATAATATTCAATTATAGAAAAATGAATTCATTTACCTAAACTTTCCGTTTCGAAAAATAATCTAATTTTTGAGACTATAATTTAGCTATAAAAAAAGTTTGGGGATGGGATTATGGACCAGGGCTGGGCAAAATCGATAAATAAAAAGCGATACGTGATAGCGATAAGCGAGTGGATCAGAAAACGCGAAATGATAAGCGATAAGATTTAAAAATGATCAAAAACGTCGTAATTTGCGATATGCGATAACAGCGATATTTTGGAAAAAAATTTTTTAACAAAAAAATAAAAAATTTTTTAATTTGCTGATGAAAAGAAATTTTTAACTTTTGCTATTTTCAAACTCTTTCAAATTAAAAAATACTATCTAACTGTTGAAAAAAATGCCTGATTATAGCAAATTAATATTTAGCATTTAGCCAAAATTTACTGATGAGGGGAGAATAGCGAGCTTTCAAATTTTTGTGATGATAATTTTTTATTATTTTAAGTGATCGATACAAAAATTGCATAAAATTTTAATTATTTGGCCATATTTGTTCTACGGCCGAAAATGATTACTCAAAAATGGCCCCGTCGAGGAAAAATTTTAGGGCATATATAACCTCAAAATTAGTAACTTTATGTAGCTTCTTTAACTCTTAAGAGCTAAAGGTAATGATGGAGATGGAGAATGAATTTAAATTTTGGAGAGACGACCTGCGCCCCATGCCGTCCTTAATGGACGGCTAAACTTGAAATAAAGTGTATTTAATGGCAAAAATTCATGTGGAAATTTTATTTAAATTTTACCCAAAATTGACTCAATTTTGAGCAAATAAGAGCCGAAAATTTGGTCAAATTTAGCTGACTACCATATTTTTTCATCTGCCTGAATTGACTCAATTTTCAGTTAATTTTGAGTCAAAATTGAGCTAATCGACGGTTAATGTGAGTTAAAGTTTTGCCTCACTTCGACTGATAAATAACTGAAATTTAAATCAAATTTAATCGAAAAATGAGTCAAATTTAGCCGTTTTAAGTTTCAGAGCTTAAAGAGAAAAAATATCCAGAAAATTTTATCTACTTGATTTTACAAATAAAAAAAAATTATAAAAAAGAATTACTTGGAAATGGATTCAAAATTAAATACAAATTGTGTCAAAAATAAAAATATTTATGTAATTATTTTTAATGAAATTGTCAGGATTTTCGCAACTCAAATATTTGTTTGACAAATTCATTTGGCATTTTATGCACTGGAATTGCTGATTACATGACATCGGAAGAAATTGGAGATCTTCCAGAATTTGAACAATTTGAGAATAAAAATATTGGAGAAACTTTATTTTTTACAAAAATTGAGAAATATAATGGCATTTTAATTGGAAGAGAGAAAATAAACGAGAAGCATGATATCGATTATTTTATTAAAAAAAATAAATTTTCATTATATCTTATATAGCTAAATGTTAAAAATAAAAATTCACTCATATAATAATAATTTTTCTACATTTTCTTTCCAATAAAAAATTTATGAAATTAATTAATTTAAATTAATAAATTTTACGAATTATTACCTAATATTTATGAGTAAAATAAAATAACATGCCAACATTTATTCGCTTTTAATTTATGGGATTACAATTACACCAATGTTTCATAAATATATCAGAATCGAATAAGAATTTGATACATTTTTTCCGGTTCTTACTTCACTTGCTTCCCAGAAATGATGAATTTTTTTGGCCATATGTTTATTCTCCTAATTAAAAAATTTTATTTTAAAATTAACATTATTATTTATACTTCAAATCCTAGTGAATTGCAAAAATGCTTCATTCCTCGCCCATCTTTGCCTTTGCCAATGTAGAAAATTCGTTTCAAAAATTCATGAAATGTTATTTGGTCCAATATGCCTCCTTGACGAGCAATTGGAAGCCCATTGATATAACGCATTGGTTGATGAACATATAGATATGTATAATGAATTTTTTTGTCATTCGGATCTTGAAAAAAATCATTAATATTTATCGAATACTTAATTAATTGAATGAATCTATAATGATATTAAAAATACACTAAATTACCAGCAGGTAAATTCGAAAGTGCATTCATTGCTGCATCTTCATCATCAGCCATAAAATTTTCGGGAGGATGAACAGAATTGATGTCATCAAAGAATGATTTGCATTCCACATGATATTCTTTAAAAGGAAAATTTTAAAATGAACAATAAAATCCAACCATTTTCGTCCAATTGATTTTGTCCAACTATTTTAACGATCGATAGTATTATAATTAAAATATTTAGCAGAATCATTTTTCTTTATCAAAAATAATATATATTTAATAATTCGAAAGGTGCAAACTTAAAAAGTAAAAATAAATGAAAATTTTTCAAAAGAATATGTCCATTTTATGTATCGAAATGTATTTTGGACTCTCTCGTTGTTGCTATTCTTTAATCTCCATTAGCCCTTAAAATAGAGCAAAAATTGGAAATGGCATTGGCAGTCTTTTTTGGACCAGCTGGCAGCTGACAATTTTGCAAAAGAAAGTGTCCATTTTATGGAGTCGAAATATGTTTGAGACTGGCTATGCCGCTATTCTTTAATTTTCTTTTACCTTTTAAAAATGCAGCAGACAACTGCAACGGCATTGGCAATCTTTTTTAGACTGTTCCTATTCTTTAATCTCGCTTGGCCTTTTAAACAGCGAACAACTATAAGGCATTTGCAGTCGTTTTTTGGAGCAGCTGACGTCCAACATATTTGTGCTTTGAAATGGACCAAGTAGAAAATTGAAAGAAAGTAAAAAATCCAGAAATAGCAAAAAGTAGAAGAATTATTTGTTGAGATAATAAATATTTGAGTATTTTAAAAATTATATAACGGAATAATTTTATTAAACATATAAAAATACATTCCACTTCTTTTTTCTTTAATGCAAATATTTTATTTTATTTATTTAAAAACCAAATGCTTCATTATTATTACCTAAAGGTAAATTTTAAATTAAAGGTATCATAATTTTGCCCAAGGGAATGTGCTGCGCGATGTCATTGCTTATTAACCACTTCACACAATTTCGACTTCCCAATTTCTGAATTAGAATATGTTACAAAGAAGGAATTCATATTGATGGGACTTTAATCAAATTAGGAAATGATTATAATTCATTCACGCAAGGGGATGTGATTGGCTTTGGCATAATCTATTCCTCTGAAAATATGCAATGTTTTGTCACATGGAATGGCGAATTAATTGGTAAAATTATTTTGGAAAAAATTGTAAAATATAATTTAATTAATAAATAATTAAATTGATAGGAAAATATATAATAAAATCAAATCTAGGTAAGGCATTATCGCTCAAATTTGCCAAACTTCAATTATATCCTGCTATTGATATGCGTATTGTTGATGATTCAATTAGTGCAAATTTTGGAAAAGAAGAATGGCGGTTCAAACAATTCAACAAACTTTTTCAATGAATGCGGAAATATTGAAAAGAAACAATAAATTCTCAATAATTTATGATAATTATATATTATATTCATTTAAATTCCTTTATTACGAGCGTTGGGATGCCGCTTCGCGGCATCCCAACGCTCGATGAAAAGCTTAAAATTCTCAGTTTCAGTTCTCTTTAAATGGAACAATAGAAAATACAAATATTCACCCTGATATTAGTTAGATGTTATTGGAAAATTAGTTTACTTAATTCCTGATCATGGTCAAGAGTCAAGACCTTAACCTATGCCTCTAATTCATCATTTCTATTTCTATTCATCCATCCCCAACATTCTCATGAAATCTATGTATTTTTCTCTTCATTTCCAACTTTTTATACTTCATTCACGAATATTCTAGGCTTTTTATACTTCATTCTCGACTATTCCAAGCTTTTTACCCTTTATTCTCGACGATTCCCGGCTTTTATACTTCATTCCCGACTATTCTAGGCTTTTTATACTTCATTCTCGACGATTCCCGGCTTTTTGTACTTCATTCTCGACTATTCCAAGCTTTTTACCCTTTATTCTCGACGATTCCCGGCTTTTTGTACTTCATTCTCGACTATTCCAAGCTTTTTACCCTTTATTCTCGACGATTCCCGGCTTTTTGTACTTCATTCTCGACTATTCCAAGCTTTTTACCCTTTATTCTCGACGATTCCCGGCTTTTTATACTTCATTCTCGACTATTCCAAGCTTTTTACCCTTTATTCTCGACGATTCCGGCTTTATATTCTTCATTCTCGACTATTCCAAGCTTTTTATACTTCATTCTCGACGATTCCAAGCTTTTTACCCTTTATTCTCGACGATTCCCGGCTTTTTATGCTTCATTCTTGACATTTCCCGGCATTTCATGCTCTCGGCATTTATACTTAATTCTTTAACATTTAACTCAATTATGACCATATCCATATTCTTCCTTCCTATTTTTGAGATTGATTTCCTTCTCATTCCTGGCATTTCTAACTCATTTCCTCATTTTTCTATAAATTATTGGCTTTTTGAACCAAATCCCGATAAATTTTGCTAAATATAATCTTATTTAACTCATGAATGCTTTTACATATCGATTCAAACTAATCTAACCTATTGCCGAGTTTATTATTACATTATTCCAATGAATTAAATGTTTAATGGAACGCCCGGTCGCCGCTGCGCGGCTCCCGACCGCTCCAATTAATTCAAGAATTATCATTTTTAACCCATTTTGATATTTTCCTTAAAATATCATCATAATTTCATAGAATTTATTCACAACATATCGCATAAATTAATATGATTTTTAATATTTCTCTACTACTATTCCATTAATAATTAAAAATTTCTCATTTATTTTATCAATATAATTTTCAAAATGCTTATGCTTATTTCTATCCTAAAAATATTTTCTTTTCTTTTTTTCTTTATACTTATTGTCTATGAACTTATTTTTCTTTATTTCTTCAATTTTTTCTTTATTTCTTCAATCTTCATATAATTTTTTGGAAAAAGAATAAAAAATAAAAAAAACAAAACGCCAATAAAAAAAATTTCAAAGTTGCATTTATTGCGGATTAATATATTAGACAATAAAATTTTTTGCTTTCATAATTACGATAATTATAAAATCCTAGGAATTCATTTTCATCCAATCACAAATTTCATTTGGTATAAATATATTATACTTCACGATGTTTTTAAACTTAATTTATTCCAAAATCATCGAATAAAATATTTGTCTAAAAAAATTTTCCTTATTTTTTTATTATAGTAAAATTTCTTTATAAAATTTTATTAAAAATTTTTAATTTTTAGAATAAGGACATAATTCAAATTATCATGGGGATTGGGGAATTTAGACAAAATCTAAAATAATCAAATGTGAATGAGGCAAAAGAATATATTTTAAAAGGTTTTTAATGGGTTTTTAAAGAAATTATATAAATCTAAAAATTGTGGAAAATTGAATTAGAAAATTTTTATTGGATTATATTAAATTACTTATTAATTAATAAATATGTGCAAAATCCATTCAACCAAATTAAACCGCATAAATAGAAAACATTATTTTTATTCCAATTCAAACATTAGAAAATTTTTTATAACAATTCAAGATGTATTATTCCATTTCTATCGAATGTTTTCTGTACGTTTATATTGATATATGTTGAATTCGGTAATTCATTAATTTTCTTCTCCCCATTTTCCATCCAATGTTCTTGGCCTTTTGGGAAACGAGCCAAATAAAAGAGCCCATTTTTCTGGTATAATGTCAAAATTTCATTGGTTTTTGCATTCTCCAATGTAAATTCTTCATGGACCCATTCCTTCGAATAACAAATCAGAAAATTGGACGGCGAATTTGAATGGGAATATTCCTAAAATATGTAAAAAATTTTAAGGGTTTTTCTATTTAACCTCTTTGATGCGATTGATTAATGCCACTAGTTCTTGATGATAAATTGAAGCGAATTCAATAATCCTCTGTTTTTCATTATTTGATTTTCTTGACAGCCAATTCAAAATAATATGAATTTCGCTGCTTTTCGTGAATGCTCTTTGAATGCTAATAAATTGGATTTGATCAATGACTGCAGGAAAATATATATCAATTGCATTCAAATCCGACCCATCAAAAGTAAATTTGAATATTTTGTCGGCCAAATATTCCAACAATGCAGGCAGATAGGCAAAAGCCATTCGTTTCGAATAAATTGAATTAAAATTTAAGTGCAATTTGCAATTTTGCAGTAAATGTGGAATACTTTTGAAAAAATTCAAAACATTCTCTTCCACAAATCTTAAAAATTTAATAAATTTAATTTTTGGGCATTAATTTAATCTTACTCCAAATCAATTATTCCGATGCCCAAAATATATTCCAATGGTGGAATTGAAGCAATTGGAACCAGCTTATTGTCAATATTAAGTTGAGCTCGAAAATTTCCTTGTTCGTCACGGACTTTGGTAAATTTAAGCAGAGTAATTTTGCGCGGTTTCACTTTTTGATGAAGTTTTGGCCAACAAAGTTGTCGAAATGTTTCGCATGAGGTACTCAATGAGGAATTAGCCAATTCTTTACGGGGAATCCATGGCAATGAGTCAATTAACCAGTTTTGAATAAATCTGAAATATTTTATATATTGATATTATTTTAATAGGTACTTATGGGTTAGCTAGGTATAGTTTTTTCGTTCAACTGGGGAAAGGTAAAGATGATCCCAATGAATCATCCGGTATAGGGTTAGAGTCTTTAGAGGTTAGTTTATTATCTCATATATCCCCAACCATATATCTAATCAATTGTAAGAGGAACCCTCCATCCAAAAACAATCTGTAGGCAAATCTGAACCCAGATAACCTATAAGTACCATTATCCAGGATAATATTGTTTTTGAATTAAGGTTTCCCCCTCCCCCTTAAAGGTGATTAGGGTATGTGAAAACCTATCCCCTAAAGATTCTAACCTTATACGCTATACCGGATGACCCATTGGCATCGCCAATATTTTTCCTACATTAACCTAAAAAGAATATGGCCTTGAATAACCGATAAGTACCGTTAATTATTTAACCTTGGTCTTTTGGAATTCGAAGCAATTTCACTGGATCCTCCTTCTTCGTGGGATCTTTTCATTGGTTGAGAATTATTTGGAATTGCAATTGTTGATCCTGTCGTGTTTTGCTGTAAAATTTGTACAATTAAATTTCATAAAAACAATTAAAACCTTCACTTTTTCCGCCTTCAATGCTTCATTTTCTTCTTTCAATTTGACATTTTCTTTTATCAATTCCGCAATTTTTCCTTCCAATTTACCAACATTTTCCTTCAATGCAATTATTTCATTGCGCAATTCTCGAATTTCATCGGACATTTTCGTTCAGTTTTGTAGTCTGATTTAAAAATACTTTGGGTCGTGGTCGATAGAATTGGGACAATGGAATTATCTTTTTTTTTCTGCTGAAATTTAAATTGTATAAATCAAATAAAAATTGTATAAAATTAATTTATAATTTGTTTCAGTCATCAGATATTTTATGAAGGTTGTGATTTAATGGAAAGAAAGAATAAGTTTGCGGAATGAAACGCAAAACTTTCCGGATACAAAAATTAAAGCAAATCTCTCATCCCCATCCAAACATTTTTTGGGAAAATCCGAAACGACTATTTAATCACTCAAAAAAACTTGCTGAGGGCCAAAAAATATTATTTATAAAGAATTTTAAAATAATGTCAGAAAGGTACTGAAATTTGACATTCATTTTTTTATAAAAGCTCAGCCATTATTCAATTTTGATTTTGTGGATTTGTCAAAACCTGTGTTTTAAAAGTTGTCAAGTGCGCCTATGGCAGCAATGGTAAAAGCCAGAAAATATCAAAAAACATGTTTGTCTGCTGTGTAATCCATTTTTTTAGAGAATTTATTGCAAATTTTATATGTTCTGCTAATTTTTGAGAATCAGTTAATTTTTTGATTCATTAAAATAATTGTGTACAAAACTCAAGCGAAAATTCTGTCAAAATTGTTTAAAATGGTAGAGATTAGCGAAAATAACCGGCGGATTCTGGGTTAACATTGAATTTAACATGAAAAAATATTGAAAAATTTTTCAATGATTTATGGATTATCGGATTAAAGTCAATAACAAAATTTTATTCCATTTCAGCATATTTTTATGCGTTTTTAACATTGATGATTGTTGAATCCGGCATTTGATGAATTTTCTTCTCGCCATCTTTCTTCCAATATTCTTGGCCTTTCGGGTAACGAGCCAAATAAAAGAGTGAATTCATTTTGCGATATAAGGTCAAAATTTCATTGGTTTTTGCATTCTCCCATGTAAATTCTTTATAGACCCATTCAGCCGAATAAAAAATAAGAAAGTTGGAGGGCGAATTGGAATTGGAAAATTGCTAAAATAATTAATAAATAAAAATTTAATAATATTTTCAATTAACCTCTTTGACGCGTTTGATTAAGGATGTCATAAAATCACGACGATAATTGAAGCCAAATTCGATTGTCTTTTGTTTTCCATAATTTGATTGTTTTGTTAGCCATTTCAAAATAATTTCAATGTCGTCATTTTGCATTTTTTCATAATGTTCCCAAAATTGAAGTGATTGAATTTGGTCAAGAATGCCAGGGTAGAATTGATTAAATATATTCAAATTTGGTTCAACGATAAATTTGAAAATTTTGTCGGCCAAAAATTCCATCAAAGTGCGCATTGAAGTAACCTCCTTTTCCTTTTTGTTCATTCTAGTGAAATATAATGTGCAATTTTGGAGTAAATGAGCAATGCTTTTGAAAAAGTTCACAACTTCGTCATTCAGAAACCTATAAAAATTAATAAAATTGATATTGAATGTAAATAATATTTTACTCTAAATCAATTACACCGATGCCCAAAATATATTCCAATGGTGGAATTGAAGCAATTGGGAGAATTTGATTATGCGTACGAAGTTGAACTCGAAAATTGCCAAATTCATCACGGATTTGTGTAAATTTCAGATATGAAATTTTGTGCGGTTTCACTTTTTGATGAAGTTTTGGCCAACAAAGTTGACGGAATGTCTCATTTGAAGTGCTCAATGCGGAATCGGCCATTTCTTTACGGGGAATCCAAGGCAAAGAGTCGATTAACCAATTTTGAATATATCTAAAACAGTCAGATATAAAATAAGAAATTCATATAATTTGGAGTATATCATAATTGAGCGCAGGCCAACTAGGTGCGAGAAAGGTTGGGATAACATTTTATAGAAGTATAGAGATTCATTGATTCAGTCTTGGCGAAAATATGACTTAGTGAATAATGTTACATCATTTTTTGTAATAATTCGGACTATTTTTAGACTATAAAATTTGAATTTTAAACCAATTAATGTGAATTCTACATCATTCGATTCGTTTAGGGAACATTTTATAGGTCCGTGGACCTATTGTTGGCCTACGCCCTGTAGTCTCTGCTCTCATTAATTTGTATTTTTACCGTTTTGTTAAAACTGGCTTTCTTTCTAGTGCTAAATCGCTTGAACCTTTTTCATCATCAGAATGCAAAGCTGGATTGTCAGAGGTTGACTCGGCATTTTGCTGCATAAATTAAAAATCATTTTTATTTTTTAAAAATATAGTCAAAAAGAAACCTGAGACTTTTCCACATTCAATGCTTCATCTTTTCCTTCCAATTTGTTTTCATTTTCCTTTAATGCATTGATTTCACTGCGCAATTCTCGAATTTCATCGGACATTTTTGTTCAAATTTTAGTTGGATAGAATTAGATTAATGAATTTACTTTGATCGTGCACTCTGATGTGAAAATAATTTAATATTTAATAACGAAATAATTCAATTATAATTAATGATTTAAAATTGATTAATTGTAATTTTCGCATGCATTTTGGTTTAAATCTGTTGGAGGAGGTAAATGGAAGAGTATCCGTATTTGAGAGTTTCACCCTAAAAGATTGTCTAAAACATTCTCAATCAACATGTTTTTGCTAGAGTATATAAATCTAAACTGGTTTAAAAGGTTTTCTAAAATGCTAAATCCAAAAAATGCTATGTTATCTCCACAATGGTGTAAATAAGGGCACCTCCACAATGGTGGGGCGTTTTCGACTTATAATAAATCAGAAAAGGGTTTTAGACCACAAACCTTTTATCATTTTGTAGTTCTCGTCGAGACGCATCGATTTGTTTATATTTTGTCATGGTTTGGTCAAAATTAAATGATATTAAACTATTTTTCAAGTTTTTGGTTTTAAACTCTTTTATTTTGGACAAACCATGACAAATTATATACCAATCGATGCCTTTCGATGAGATCTACAAAATGGTAAAAGTTTTTTAAGGTTTAAAATCGGTTTCTGATTTATTATAATCGAAAAAGCCTTTATTTACACCATTGTGGAGAAGCCCCTGCACGATCCAAAATCAGCATTGTTTTTACTTTTTAATAATCCTATACATGTGAAAATTGTGCAGGATAAAAAGTCTTTTAACGACGGCCTTTTCAGTGAAATGTGCTGCCACCATAATTAATAGAGACCATCGCCGTAAACTATAAAGCAAAAATACAGAAAATTTTTGAAATACCGCAATATGGATGGCAAAAAATTGGTCTGCATACAGTCCGGAATAAGGCAATTTTTTGTAATTTTCCAAAATACGGCCCGGCACTTTTTTGACAAAAATGCAAATTTTTGAGGAAAAAAATGCGGTACAGAATACGAAAAATCCATTTTGCCAGTCTCTAATAATTAATAATTAGTCCCCAAAAATGACTAATTATTAAAAGAAATACTCAATTTAATTTTACAATAAATCTGAATTTCCATCTTGAAATTGATGATAAAATTTTTTAGAAACCTAATGCCCTCAAACATAGGAATTGTGTATGAAAAATGAAAAATAATTTAATCTAATGACTTTTTATTGATGATTCAATCTGACCCAATTTTTGAATTTAATTTTTGCCTTTGGGATGATTCTCAATTCTCTTTCTATGAATTATTTGTATTTTGTATTATTTTATTTTTTGTGCCGACAACAAATTTGTTTATTTGCTCAAAAATGGCATTAACTATTACCATTCGATATTAGTAATCACTATTTTGATTTTAATTAATAATTTTTGAATATCACTATGACTATCAATCTATTCATATCCACATTCCACAATGAAATCTAAAATTGCATCTTTTTTGACTAATACTTCTAATATGGCTCTTTATTGATAATCCGATTTGTCGCTATTTCATATTTTCTTTTAATTTTAGTCTATGGGTTTATTCTCTCTAATTGGGGTGGTATTTATTATATGCCGCTAGCAGATTTGCTTGATATTTATTTCATTATTAGATAGAATTATTTCGATAAAAAATTATTTTGGAACATTCCTATTTTAAAATTTTGGAAAAAAATTTAAAAAACTATTCAAATATAGGCGATTTAAAATTGGATGGTAATTGTTAATTGGGAAGTATCTAAATGAAAGAAGCCCCTATGCTAAATGAGACTAATGTGAATGATAATTAATTATACATTAGAATTGTCTGCAGGGCAGGTGTCTTTATTTAAAGCTAAAAACATTGCATCCATTTTTCATTTCTTATTAAAATTGATTTGGCGACTTCCATTTCTTTGAATTATGAATTTTTAATATATAATTTAATATTTAAAATATCCAATTTGTCTCGACGCACGATAATTGTGGTCGTTGGATATGATTTAAAAATTTGCAGTTTGCACTATAATTTTATTTTCACATTGCTTTTAGTAAAATAAATTAGTATTTAACTTTGGCAAATTAACATTCTTTAGAAAGTTTCCTTTCTAATTTTTAATTAAAAATCATTTTAAAAATAAATTTCCAACAAAATGGAGAACAATACCGAATTGGAATATCCGGCCGAATGGCTGCCATATTGTTATGGCATCGAAAACATGTTAAAAATCAAAAAATTTCAAATTTGCCTCATTTTTCAAATTATACTAATTGCTGCAATTTTAATTGGTATTCTCATTCTCGTCCGTCAATATATTCGATGCAAAATTGTTTTGCATGGAAATTTGCTGGTAATTTAATTTTATTTTGCATATAAATATTATTAATTATTTATTAATTAGTTGCTATTCGCCAATATGATATTTTTATATTTTTTGAATGTTTCTGCAATAATCGCAATGAATTTGAGATATATGGTAAGGGAATATATTCTAAACTAAATAATGAAAAAATATAAATATTTAATTTGCCAGATTTTATTCTCCTCTTACGAACATCCTTGCCAACTTTTAACGCCCGTTTGGCTAATCCCTTTCTTCGTTGCCCCCAATTATCTTTATACGGCTGCCTTCCCTGCATTTCATTTCTTTATTATGATTGAACGTTATCGGGCAACGGTTTTGGTTGAAAAATATGAACGAGAAGGGAGGAAATTCGACATCAAGACAGCTTTGTTAATTGTATTAATTAGGGATTAAATATTAATTAATAAGTTAAATATATATATATAATTTGGGAGAAGAAGAATATAAATATAAAAGTGTAATAAATTAATTAATATTATTAATTTATTTAAGTGGACAATCTCCATTGGCTATATGATTTATGTGATTTTATCGGCATTTGCTGATATTCAAGCATTCAATCATCCGCAAAGTATGCCAACTTTAACATCACAATATAATGCCAAAGTGAATCTATACGTGAATATTTCTATGCCACCATTAATTGTGCTCACCGCATTTTGTGATTGGCGAATTAGTGTGATGAATAGACGAAAGAAAAAGTCGAAAAAATAATAAAAAATATAAACAGATTAAATTTTAGCAATTCGAAGCAATATCATTTTGGCCATTACAATTTGAGTCAAAATTATCAATTGAAGGAGAATGAATTAACAATGCGTTTAATTCTCCCTTTGGACATTTCATATGCTTGCATTTATTCCCTCTATCAGGCATTAATCATCATAATACGTGCCTATCAACCCGTGATCCCAAAAAATGATTTTACTTTTTATTATATTATGGCAAATAATGTAAAATAATATTCAAAATTTTTTTATTTAAATTATTTCTTTTTAAGCTGATTTATATTTATATTGCTGTTGCCATTATTGTTTATATTCAATTTGTGAGACATTTGAATAAAAGGAAAAGAAGATTAGTGCTAAAGGAAAATAAAATTGCACCAGCCGATCAACAAATTAATAAAACAGAAACAGACATTTATTTTAAACAATTGAAAGAACAATGGGCATAAAATTGATGGAAATGAACAAATTAATTTAATTTTTAATGAAAGAACAAGGTGATTATTATAAATTTTATTGACAAAACATAAGTTTTTCACATCATTTTATTTTCTTGAATATAATTTAAAGAGTTTAGAAGAAAAACTAATTAATTAATTAATATTTTATCTTTTTCTTAATTCTTTCATCAGAAAATTTCAATTAATATAAATTATAGCCAAAATATTAAAAATAAATATAATTAAATTGAATTAAAATTAAATCAAAATTTTATTTATCCAAATATTTCAAATAAAAAAATAATTATTTTAATATTTTCATGTCCAAATTGTTGAAGCTCGTTTGGCAATTAAAATTTGATGATATATTATCATCACAATAATTTTTATTTTTCTAATAAATTTTCATAATTAAAATTCATCACTCATTGTGTCAAAATTATAATCATAAAATTCTCGGGACAAATTCGATATTTGGATTCTTCTATCTCAAAAATACTCTAATAATTTTAGAGCATATAAAAATTATTCAGCTATCTCTAATATTTCCCAGTTTTATATTACAAATGGCATTTGTTGATTTTTTTACCAAAACCATGATCAAAAAACAAAAACACAACACATTCCCTCAGAATCATTTCCAATTCCAATTCCCATTACCATTACCATCAAAAATTGCATCAAATGAGCATTTTGCCTCCTCACCTCCGGCTGCAATTCGCCTCTTTTTTATGCGCATCCTTTTCACAGCAGCAGAGTACCGCCCATTTTCCGGTTTTCTTTTGGTGTTGAAATTTTCTTCGATGTATCTGTTTTGCCACGTCACATTAATCCACCACAACGACCACAAACACTAATATATGATTCATTCTTTGCAAAAATAATTCAAATCCAGATTAAATATTTCCCATTATCAATTAAATAGTGAATAGCTAAAAAAATGTCTTTACAATTGAATGTTTATCGTTCTGATCGTGTTAAATGCGTTGATTTGCATCCAAATGAGCCATGGACTTTGGTTTCACTTTACAATGGACATATGCAAATTTGGAATCATGAAAATCAACAATTGGTCAAAACATTTCAGGTTAAATTATAACCAAAATTGTTAGTTCAAATAATTCCAGGTCAGCGATGTGCCAGTCCGAACAGCCAAATTTATTGTGCGTAAAAATTGGATAGTGACTGGTTCGGATGATATGCAAGTTCGCATCTTCAATTATAATACCCTTGAAAGAGTTCATCAAATGGTTGTTTGCTCAATTTTATTTCTCGATAATAAATTCAAATCAACAGGAAGCTCATACTGATTATTTGCGCTCGATAGCTGTCCATCCAACCCAGCCTTACCTTCTTACCGGCTCCGATGACAAGCTCATAAAATTATGGGACTGGGAGAACGAATGGAAATTGAAACAAATTTTTGAAGGTTAATTCTCTAATTAAAAATTGGGTTTTTAATCTTCGTTACATTTGATTATGATTAAATTTTGGTGAATGAATTGATATAAATCTCAAGTAAGAGATTTATCGGATTTGAATAGTTCATTATTAAATGTTGTTAAATAGTCCTAATAATCTTGGTTAACGATCTAATAAGGCTAAGATTGTTTGAGGCAAGAGTGTGTCTACTGTCTAGGCCCTTGTCCCGGGTCTTCACCGTGGACCTAAACACCCCAATGGCCCAAGAAAGGGGACTGGGATTAGATTAGTTGGATTAAATTTTAGTAAATTTATCTATTGTACAGGAATAATGGTGGTAATGATAACAGAAAGTGGAAATAGTGGGCGAAAAATGAACTTTTTATTTGAAGAAGGATTTGAAAAAGGAAAAGAGTTGGTTTAAAATAGTCACATTTGGGGCAATATTTGATTGATAGGGTGACAGTGATGATTAGGAAAAAAGCATGGTAGAGTAGGATGAATAAGAAAAGCCCTTAGGCATTATTGGCATAGACATTAATAATTTTTCCTACAGGACACATTCATTATGTGATGCATTTGGTGATCAACCCTAAGGATACAAACACATTTGCTACGGCTTCACTCGATAAAACCATCAAAGTTTGGCAATTGGGCAGCTCTGTTCCAAATTGCACATTGGCAGGCCATGAGAAGGGGGTTAGTGTAAATCATTGAATGCGTTTACTCCATTATTCTAAATTGAAGGTGAATTCCGTGGACTATTATCATGGCGGCGATAAGCCATACCTCATTTCTGGTGCCGATGATCACCAAATCAAAATTTGGGATTACCAAAATGGAACATGTGTGGCCACCTTGGATGGACATGCGCACAATGTTTCAGCCGTATTTTTCCATCCTGAATTGCCCATCATCATCAGTGGGTCTGAGGATTCCACAATGCGCATTTGGAATGCAAACACGAATCGGCAAGTTTACTGTTAATAAAATGAAAGCAATATGAAAAGAAGGATTAGCTCAGATAGTTGTTTAGGTTGTCCCCTTTAAAATAGAATTGATCAAAATTATTACTACTTTCAATTGCTGAAAATGTATGGATGGATACATCATTTTGATGAAAATTTTCATAATACCATTGGCAAAATACTTTTTAGATCAATTATTTTAATTTTTAAAAATATGGCTTTTTTGATTATGAATATATAAGGCTTTTTGATTATAAAAATTTATGATTTTTGATGTTTCTTATATAGAAAATAAAACCTAAGATTTTTGTATATTAAAATATATTGTCTATAAAAACTTAAGGTTTTGAAGTGAAAATTAATTTATTCACAGATTGGAGGCGACCCTGAATTATGGATTGAAACGAGTTTGGTGCTTAACTGTTGAACGCGGTTCGAATACAATGGCAATTGGCTGCGATGAAGGCATTGTGACAATCAAGCTGGGCAGCATTCTTTTTGGGCTTTAACAAGAAGATACAAAAACCAAATGCATTCTTTTTCGGCTCTAATATCCAATCCAACCAAAATATTCCCAGCTTTACTCTATAATTATTATGACAAAAATTAATAATATTAACACTTCATATTGTTAAAATTCGGCAATTTCGAAAAAAATAAAATTTTGGAGTTATTTTAATGAGCAAATTTAAATAAGCTAAAATTTTCAGCTTATTTTCTGTGCTTCTTGTTTTTGTGTAACGTGAATTTTTTGCTTATTTTCTGTGCTTTTTGTTTTTGTGTAACGTGAATTTTTCGGCATTAAAAACAAGACATTTGATTGTCAAATGAAAATTGCGGATTTTCCTAATTAGGCACACCAAAATTTTGTATACCGTATTATCTATTATGTTCTTCTTTTGAAACATTTTTATCCAATCTAATTTGAACAAATATTTTTATCTAAATTTTTAAATAATATTTATTGACTTATAATTATTTTAAATGCAAATTTAAAGGGATTTTAAAAATGGGAATTATCAAATATTTTTAATTGCATTTAAAAAATTATAAATATATATATATATAGTTATAGATATCATCTCCTTCTCGAATTGGTTACTTTTTTTGCGAATGTACTAATACTAAGCGAAAGAAATGGCCCGAGTAGCGAGTATTAAAATTGTGTGCAACGCCGTCCGGGGTCGATTCCACAATAGACAAAGGGCGGTACAAATATGGGCGATTAAACAATGGTACAAATATAAAGTTTTTGGCTTCTAATAAATCAGAAATTGGTTTTAGACCTTACAAACCTTATACCATTTTGTAGATCGCATCGAGACGCATCGAATGGTATATGAAATGTTAGCTTTTGGCCCAAAATAAGAAAGTTTAAAACCAAAATCTGAAAAAATGGTTTAAATGGTTTAATACTCTTTAATTTTGACCAAACCATAACAAATTGTATACCATTCGATGCGTTTCGATGAGATCTACAAAATGGTATAAGGTTTGTGGGGTCTAATACCAGTTTCT
Organism: Pratylenchus scribneri; assembly: GCA_030063045.1. NCBI lineage: Eukaryota > Metazoa > Nematoda > Chromadorea > Rhabditida > Pratylenchidae > Pratylenchus > Pratylenchus scribneri. Next base: position 27,072 of record JAQSEB010000213.1, read on the forward strand.
GATTTATTAGAAGCCAAAAACTTTATATTTGTACCATTGTGGAATTGACCTAGCACCGTGCAACGCTCCCAGATTAGTCTTTTGAACAATTCTAATTTTTTTAATCAACAAAATAAACAATCATTTTTTCAAAAAAATATAAGCTTTTTTGGGAATTCTTGAAGGGTGACGGATTTTCATTCTCAAATTTTCATTACATTCATATTCATTCTTCGATAAAAAAATTGTTTCATTATCCTCCGAAAATTTATTTAAAAGGAACATTTTGAAATTTTATAAAATTTAGATATCGCAATTCACAGAAAATTGAAAAATATTATATTGTTTTTTTTTTGTTCTACAACAAATCGAATGGGTTCTAACAACACTGACGTGCCATATTTCCCAGTAAAGTTGGTTTTTTAATAAGAATTTGGCCATCAATTAATAAACTTGAAATGGAAAATTCACAATTTGAAGAAAATTGAGCCAAAACAGCAACGATTATTTTTTGAGATTATTCAATTTTCAATTAAATTTTAATAAAATACATTTAAGGGAATTGAACTGGAAGAGCCGGATTATGAGTGAGTTTGGATTGATGAATAAATCCAATATTAAAATGTTTTTAAGACTTTCACTCTATGGAATTGATCCAATTGAGCAAAACGCAGAATTCAAATTAATGTTGGTTCAATTCTATCAAGGAATTCCGCAAACATATTTTCTGGATGAATCTCATTATGACCCAAAGTGGAATTGTTCATTTGAAGGAATTGTTGGTTTTTGCTGGTTTTAAATGGAAAAAAAGACAATTTTAGACGATCAATAAAAGCGAATCGAGAGGAGGGAAACCCTATATTCCGCCAATTGGATGTATTCGATATGGAGTGAAGGTTTAGAGAATAATTAATTAATTTAAAAATATTTTAATATTTGGTCAATTTTCGGTTCTGGGAAAATATGAAAACGACACTTCGTTAGACGGCAAAGGATACAGAACTGAGGATGAGTGGCCAGTGGCATATCATGGCACAAAGGAATTAAATGTTTTGGTTTGTTCCCAAAAAAAATTCAAACAAAAATGATTTTTAGGAAATATTAAAAAAGGGCTTTCTAATTGAAAAGGGCGTTCGTTTTGCCTATGGAAAGGGAATTTATTGTTGGTTTTTTTTATTATTTAATAATTCTAAAATATTAAATAGGCTCATATGATCCACGAGTGGCTCTCGGTTATGCATATAAGTACAAATTTGAGGAAAAAAATGTAAAATATAAATGCCCATTTCATCAATTGAAATTACTAATTTTAGTATAAATTGATTATCCAATGCCGGGTTGACCCGAAAAAATTGCAAATTTATGGAAATTATTGGCTGGTCACCGATGAAAAACATATTAGGTTGGAATATAAAATAAATAATTCCAATATTTAATTTAGGCCATATGCAATTTGTGTATTTTCTGAAGATGGTGTCAAAGAATTGGACAAATATATTTCCAAATATGGAGTGATGAGGAATTAATGGAAATTCCAAATTTAAAATGATTTATAGATTGTCCAATTTGGAGGGTCAATGGCCCCTGCATTCATGTCGAATAACATTCAAAGTGTTCAACCACTTCCAATTCAGCCAATGCAGAATGTTCAATTTCAGCCAAGTCAGACAATTCAAAATGTTAAACTAATTTTGAAAGCAAAGTTAAATTTTCTTTTTTTTCAAAATCCTATAAAGTATAAATTGCAGAATCGCCACATTATCAAATAAGGCGCCACCTAATGGACCAAAATGATGAAATATCAAAATAGTCAGGTTCAACAATCATTCAAATAAAAGAAAAGATGACTTTGTGATTCTGATTTAATAATATCTCTCGTTTAGAGAAGAACCCATCAATTTGTATAATTTTTGATTTAATGCAATCACCAAATCAAAATCATTTTCACTCAGCAGGAATAGGGTTGTTCAAAGTCGATTCCGGTTCCAAAAAATCGATGCATTTTAGAACCGAAATTGAAAAATTGCTCTTTAGAATCGATAATAGAAGGAATCGGAACCGACTTTTTTTCTAGAACCGAGAACCGGTTTCAGAACCGAGACCGTCTAGGAACCAAATTTGAATAACCCTACTCAGGAATTGTTAATCAAAATATTTCATCTTCTCAGTAAGCCTAGACCTCAAAGAACATTCCACCATAATTTATTCATTTTTATGTTCATTTATTGAATTTGCCGTATATTTATTTTAAATAAATAAATGTATCAGCAACAAAATAAAAATACATTTTCGAATTATTTTAAAGCTTAAGCCAAAATTCTCCACAAAAAATTATTAAATCGATTAAAAATTAAGTTAAAGTTTTTTTATCCAAATATTTATCATAAAAAATCATTAATGTTTTCAATAATTTTTGTGCCTCTATTCATTTTCAAATTGTTGAAGCGGATGGGAGTCGGCCAAGGCAATTTGGCGCATCACAACGACATTCCTTTCCAGACAATTGCATTACAACATTTTTGCTTTCAATTTTGGCATTTTTGTCTTTTTCATTGTCATTGTCTGATGCTGATAAAAATCCATAGCTGTAGGAGAGTTCTTCACCTACAGAGGAAAAGGAAATTTGTATAAAAATATATATTTTATGTTTAAAAAAATTGGCATTGCTCATTAAGGAGTCGAACTCCCGTTCCTGCGTTGAGCCATTCTTTGTTAATCGAATGAGCCATGCAGCCAGCGGCTACATTAATTAATGTCTATATAGAATTTATCCAGTCTAATTTTCATTCGTAATACATAGCCAAAAAATTTTATAAGGGAATTTTTAAAAATTGGCAAGGCTCATAAGGGGCTAGAACTCCTGCTACCTTGTTACGACTTTTAATTAGATTACGAATTGAGTCATTGCAGCCTATTTGGGATTCCTAAATTTTTCTTTAAATAGAGAAATTAAATAGAAATTCGAAATAAAAGAGAGGGTAATTTTTAATTAATTTAGAAAAATAAAGATAAAATTTAAAAAAGAAAAAACATTTATTTAAAAATTATATTAGCAAGAAAATAGGTGAAAATAAAATAAATATTCACCGGCTTGTATGTCCCGGGCGGCGAACATTGCCAACGAAGGTGATTGGCGGCCAATTCGGAACAATTGCAATTGTAAATTTGGCTCACAACTGTGGTTTATGAAACGAGAAATGTTCCCTCGGTGCCGGCCATCAATGAATGTATATTGACATTTGCCTATAGAAAAATTATTAATATTTTTAATTATTTTTTTTGGATTATTTAATTGTTTAATTGCATATTTATTATACATAAATATAATTAATATTTTTCTGTTAATTTAAGATAAAACTTTTCTTTGTATTATTCAACATATACATATATCCAAAAAATTATTAATAAAATTTATTTCTAATTTATATGCTACACAAAATTCGCGTTACTTTTTCCCAATACATATTTGTAAGAGTGGTTTACGCTTGGCCATAGTCTGAAATTACTTAAAGAGAAAAGGTTTTTTGCCGAGAGATTTGAGTTCTTGTGCTGAGAAATCGGATTCCTTGGCCGAAAGCTTAATAGCTTGTTAGTGGGTGATCCTAGACCCTCAAACCTCTTACCCATTTTATACAGCTCATCGAGACGCATCGATTTTAAATAATTTGTCGAGTTTTGACCACAATTAAATGTATTAAACCGCCTAAACCATATTTTCATTTTGGTTTTTTAACTCTTTTAGTTTTGAACCAAACCCGTACAAATAATAATCAATCGACGCGTCTCGATGAGCTCTATAAAATGGGTAAGAGGTTTGTGGTTCTAGGATCAATCACTAACAAGCTATTAAGCTTTCGGCAAAAGAAACCGATTTATTGGCAAAAGAACCCAAATCTCTCGGCAAAAAAATTGCACCAATTATTTAAATAACAAAATATTCGGAGATTAGGATTTAGAATTTAAGTGGAGCAAAAAAGGGCTCCACGCTCCAAAAATTCAATCGTGAGAATAATTCTGAGAATGTTAAAAATTGGAATCTAAAGTGAATTTACCACATTCATTAGAGAGGAATTTTATGAGAAGCACAGCAGCCACCAAATTTTCACATAAAACAATCCACATTTTCTCTTGTCTTTTTCCTTGCCATTCTATTCCAATTCCAATGCTTCTTTGACAAATCCCTTTTCTCTACTTCCACTTCTATTAAAGCTTTTTATTTCTAGTCCAGCAGCATTATTTTATGCTATTCACAAATTTTTGCGCCGTCTTTTTCCCACTAAATTTGCGAGAGTGGCTGACGCATAGGCAGCAAAACCGAGTAAAGTAGTTGGAAAGCGTGCGTAAAATTCACTCTAACCTAGCAGCAATACAATTATATTATTAGTGGAAAGAAGCGTGCGCCCTCTGTTTCCCTTTTAGCCCAATTCACTCATTCACATTTTGTTTACGACCATACCGCGTTGAAAGCACGCCATCCCGTCCGATCTGGCAAGTTAAGCAACGCTGGGCCCCCTTAGTACTTGGAACGGAGACGTCCTGGGAATCGGGGGTGTCGTAAACTTATTTTTTCGCCTATGACTATGACCAATTTTTTTGCATTTATTTATTTTTAAATATTTTTTTATTTATTAATTGAAATTATTTCATTCAATTTTTTAAAAATTTTTTAAAGAAATTAATGTTTCCCTCATTTCCTACCTCCAATGTATTCCCGAATTGTGAACAGATAATTATGCTCATCCACTTTTTGGTTGGCCAATCGTCGTTCCGCCTCCTCCTTTCCAATTACTTCGCCTACATATTCCACAACAAATTGGCCTGATGGAATGTTTTCCTCTGCAAAAACGCCAAAACCTTTGCCCGAGCATTCAGCCACCTCAAATGGGAATTTTTTAAAGGAATAAAAAAATTGTGAAAAATTTTTGTTTGTCAAATTTAATTTAATTTCCACTTTTGACCTTCAATTTATGTTGAACACCATTTTGGACTCGTCGATTTGTGCATCTTTCGGGGAATAATGCGCATTCACATTGGCTTGAGCATTCCAAATGTGGGACAGAAAATTGAGAGGAAATGGAAGGCGACGAGCTGGCCAAATGCAAAAAACGTCCATTGGAATCGAAATTTGGCTAAAAATTAATTTTGAATGAATTGGACATTTCAAAAAATATTTCCCACTTTTCCATCGAATAGGCATGAACACCCGCTTTCTTCGCTACATTCTCCCAAACATTGGCATCCTTCAAAATTTGCCTCCAACTCTGCTGGATCGACGCCAGGGCCAGCCACATTTTCGCCAATCCATTCGAATTTGTCCATTTTTAAATGAATTCTTTTTAATTATTTCCTGAGGAGATAAAAATTTATGGAGGCTGTAAAATTTTTAATAAAATTGTACTTTTTGATATTCCTAAAGGCATAGTAAATGTAAATATAAATTTTTGCCTTAGGAAAATTTTTTTTGAAGTAATCACAATGAAATTATTTGCCTCTTGGGAATAATTAATCTTAATTCTAATTTAATGTTTTTCCTATTTAATAAATAAAACTAAATTTAAAAGATGTAATTTTATAAGTTTTAAAAAAATATTGATAAAATAAAATAATTTTAAAATTGAATAAGATAAAATAAATGATTTTGGCAATTAATATTTATTCAATAATATATTTTATTTAACTTTTCAATTTGGCATTTTAATGATAATTCATGTTGGCACGAAAAATGTCTAGAAAGAATAATGGTCACTGTCTCCATAATAAATGTCGTCATCGTAGGCAGATTTGTTTCCGGAAAAGAAATTTGGTTCGTCGAAATTTTTCAAATATTTCGCTAAATTCCGCTCCCAAGTCATTTTGAATTTTTTGTAGATTTCCATCGTCGTTTGAGCATCTTCAATCTATTAAAATATTTAATCATTATTTTTTTGATATTATAATATTACCAAAACATTTCATTAATTTTATTTAATAGAATGGATTTTCTTACCGAATTATGCGCCCCAGTTTGAATTTCCTTTTTAAGATGCTGCTTTGCCAAATCACACAATTTTGGCGTTCGATGACTTCGTTGAAGACCAGCCCGCAATCCTCGATAGATAGCAGTATCGCGAATGCGGTTTCTCGGCACCATATTGACAGCGCCAAGGACCTATTAATAATAATATTCTAATAATGAAAAAAAAGATAAATATTTACAAAATTTCAAAAAAAATTTTTAATACTTAAAATTGTTGTTGAAGTAAAATTTTATTAAAAAAAAGTTTAATTAAATAAATAACATACTTCTATATCCTTCTCTACTCCATGGCCAATCACATATTTTCCAGCAATAATATTCATTGTCATTTGTCTAACCTCGCTGAGTTTCTTTACTGCAAAAAATTTTGATTTAATTATTCTATTTTTTATAAATTTTTTAAATTTTATATGAAATATATTAAAACCATTTTCATTGTCCAGCATCTCTGAGCTTATTCCACTGATATTTGTGCGGTAGTCAACAATGGGCTCATCAGGTTTGACCAATTCATCCAACAACACATTGCCTTGGGAATCGACCACCGAAACACGGGCCATCAAATCTTTGCCATCCGGGCCGCCAACAAATTCGCAGTCAATTGCCACTGTTTGATTGTCCGGTGGAAGGAAGACAATGAAATTGTAAGAAATTAGATATATTTTTAAATATTAGATTTACCTCTTTTTATTGTTGGGCATTTTTCAGTCAAATATATTTCTTATAGTAATAAATTTTTATTGAAATATTTTATGGAAAATTTCTGGAATTGATGATTAAAAATTATGCAAAAAAAATAAAACTTTCAATATAACAAAGAAAAATTAAATGCAAAAATCGAGATAAAGCCTGACAATGACAATAATAAACCCGGGTTAAATGGGCTATAAAATAAACGGTTTAAATTAAGGAAGGGCCACCTTTTTAACCCAAAGATGAGCATCGTCCCCACTGCTGATTGTTTTGAAAAAAATTTAATGGATCTATAATAAAAAGGTTTTATCAAAACAGTAGCAAAACGAGTAAAGCCATTTTAACTTGAGATTGAGAAGACCATTCTCAGCAGCAGTTCGGCTGCTGAGAACTCTGACTGCCTCTTCTTTCTGTGTTGTGGGCAGCAGAGCAGCTAGGCTTTCTATCTTCACATGTTGTTTGCTTGCTGCCTCTTCTTTTCTTAATCCTCAATGGAACCTTCCTCGGCCTGCTGCTTGCTTTTTCCTTTGATTTTCCTTTGATTATTATTGGGTTTTGGAAATTGGAAATTAAATAATAAATGTTGGGAAAATGTTTTGGGATTTATCATTTATTTTAGCTTTGGATTTGACATTTTTTAATGATAATTCGCATTGGCGAGTGAACAATAATTAGTAATTAATATGGAATTGAAATTTAATGAAAGGAAATATTTACAAATTAATTTTATTTGATAGAATTTTAAATGTGGTTGAAATATTTAATTTAATTTTTTAGATTTAAAATGAATGATTTTTGAACTTAAAATTTTTTTTTTTTGGTATTGAGTAAATTGGGTACAAATATTTTCAATATTCTAAAGAAGGTGGTGCTGCATAAAATTCCAATTAAGGAGATCCAGCAAAAAAGGCAAAAATAAAAATTTAAGTGAAAATCTTTTTATCCAATTTTTCGTCTCATTTTCAATTTTCTGCATTGGCCAAATGCCATGGGACCGCCTCGGCATGCACCGGTTCCACATAGGAAATTGGGAAAAGGCCAATTTTGCCTTCCTCATTTTGGCCACGGCACATTCCATTGTCAAGAATTTCATACATCCAAAGGAATTGGCCTTCCTATATAATTTTATAAAATTATTGTTTATTTTGAGGAACAATGAAGAATGCAAGTTTTTGATTCAATAAGAAACAAAAATCTTTTTAAGAAAATTTTGGAATTTCGAAGATCATTTTATTCATTTTCTCATAAAAAAGTGATGAATAGTTAAATAAATGGTTCATGGAAGTTAAAATTTTCAATCCAATGGTTTTGCTTTTTCCCATGGTATGTTTTTGCGAATTTGCTAATTTTTCAATCTATATTGGCCTTTTTGATAATGGGACTATATCAACATTTAAAGGTGTCACAAATTATAGCCATGCTAAATGTTGGCGTTGGGCTTATTAGCAAGATTGCTATAAATGATTTGTTAAACAACATTAAAGCCAATTGGTTCTTTTTGTTGGGAGAAGAATGCCATAATATATATTTAATATAATAAGAAAGAAACCCGAATATTGAGTGCGGAAACATCATAGATACTTGGCCATCGATTGGCTATCACGCGAACCCATGAATTTTGTTTTAATTTTGGCACTGATTTTTGTTTGATTTGTTGTCCGCCTTCTCCTCCTTCATTTGGCACATCATTTCCAATGGTTATGGTGGAATTTGAACTGAAATTATTACAACTTTTCATTAAAATAATCTTTGTTTCAAAAATTCAATCTCAATTTATTCATATCCGAATTTTGCGCATTAGTGGAAATCTCAGCAAGCTTTCAATAAATTAATAAAATTTAATATAATTTTATTATCTTCTTTCATTAAAAAATTTTATAAAATATTAAAAAATTTTATAAAATAGTTGATAAAATTTATCAGATATTTATGAACAAAAAAAAGAAAATTGCTCAATATTTTCCCTAATTTGACCATACTTTTTTGTAAATATTATCAAATCAACTAATTTATTCTCTAATAAATAATAGAAAATTTTCTCCTAAGATCCTAAATTTACTTAAATTTTGATTTAAATTTGGGATGGGAGGTTGGATGCGCTAATTTCATTTTATCTAATTAAAAGTTTTAAATAAAAATTGTATTTGCCTGAAACGTTTTGTGCCTCCGCTTCCACTGCTTTTCGTGCTCGGATTTTGCAAACTGATTTCATCCCCTTCTTCATAGACTTTCACGTAATTTGCTGGGATCAAACCAAAGTTGCCGAGACAATTTCTGAATTTAAATTTTTAAGAATTTTTGTTAGTTAATTTTAATAATTTTTATTTTTTATATAGTCTTTCTGGGTATTTTATTTCTTGAAGGAGAAATATTAAATTCTTTTTTTTTATTTCAAAAACTTAAGCCATTTCAAATTATCTAAAGAATTCTAATCTATTGTCCAGCAATTCAACTGGTTTAATTTGGTTAAAAAATTAAAATTAAGACTAATTTTTCAGGATTTGAAATTTCTATTTTCAAATGATTAACTTTGCTTGAAATTGGCAATGTAGGTCAAATTCTGTAATTCTAATCTCTTAATCTTAATGCTTATTATGTTAGAGCAGAGATAAAGTTGCTGACTATTTTTTGGTAAAAGAAAATTGAGATTTTCGGTACTTAATAGTTAGTGTCTTCTTTTTGGTCTATTATGAAAAATGAGGGTCTCCCCTATGACCTATGAGTCATCAGAATTAGGGTCAGGCTCACTCGGGGTTATTCAGGGGGTTGGTCGACACTTGCGGACCCGACACTTGCTGACGAAATGGTCTGGTGCCGAAAATGATAAAGCTGGAGTGGCATTGTTTATAGGATATTATTAGGCATAAAATTAGCTACAAAATGATATCAAAAGGTTTGGTAAATTTTGAGTTTTCACCGAGTTATGGCCAAAAACCTTCAAAATCGCAATTTTAATTAAACCAACGGTTTTTTGGCCATAACTCGGTGAATATTCAACATTGGCCAATGCATTTGATATCATTATGTAGCTAATTTTATGCCTAATAATATGCTATAAAAAATGCCACTTCAGCTTTACCACCTTCTGCTCCAGAGCGTTTTCAGGGATAAATGACACTAACACTAATCCTGCCTGATTCCTGATGACCCATAGGGGGTCCCTTAACTATTCCCTTTCTCAACAATAAAGTGGACGCAAATTATACAAGTACCAGATTTTCTATAAATACTTTGACAATCAAAATATATTCATTAATTTTAGCCAATTTTACATTAAATGTATTTTAAACCTTGCCATCCACCATTCTTCCTCCGGTTTGCCCATCACATCCAACATTTCGCCCCGTTCAAATGGCAAATCGCTGACTCGTTCTCCTTCAAATTTGTATCGGCCAATCACCTTCTCGAGGCGTGGCCTTTCCAATGGCCTAATCAATGTTGTCTTTTCCAATTTGGACAATTTGAAATGGTTGAGAAGAGCGGGAATATCCGGGAAAGTCAAATTTGAGATCTATATAATATTTACAATTTTAATTAATTGATGTAAATTTATGAATTTTGGGTACTTGTATGTTTCTCCACATTTTCTTGGTCAACTGAGGAAAGTTAAGGGACACACCCATTGGTCAAAAGCGTATAGAATTACGGTCATTCAGGTATAGGTTATCAATTCAAGTACCTTTAACCCTAATCCCATTCACCCATAAGAGGGAGAGTTCATTTTTGGAAAATCACGAGAGAGATAGCATATAGTATCGAATTTTGATGGAGTTTATATGGGTAAAAATTGTGAAATTTTCTTAGTAAATTTAGCCTCCATTTTCTACAAACAATATTTATGTAATTTTATTTGGTTAATGCCATGTCAATATTTAGCATGAATATGTCAAATACGTTTATGAAAAAATATGATATTATTAAATTACATATTCATGTTTTAATAAAAAAAATTGCCCAAGAATATATCGCTTAATTATTTGATGATTTTGGATTGGCCCAATGTTCTCCAAAATTCGGATATTTATTTCCCAAATTATTTTATTTACTGTGTATCGCATTTTGCCATCCTCTTGTGGTGTTCGTTCAATCAAATAATTGTGCACTTGATCTTCGGCTTCTCTTTAAAATTAGTTTTGTAAAAATTCAAATAAAGAAATATGCAAATTTTATATTTTATTTTTTGGAATTAATCTGAGCATTTTAGACTGTGGGACGTATTTAAATGGAGAAAATTTATAAATAAGTTTTGCCTTGCCCATATATTTGGTCAAAATCCACCGAATTTTTAGACATAATTCTGTAAATTTTAAAATATTTTACACTATTGCTCAAGTATCAAAAACCATTTTTAGTCAATCTGACTTCTCCAACTTCCAACTTAGGGTTTTTAATTTTCAGCTCCGAATCATGACTAAAATCCTTCAAAATGTTGAATTTGCCTCCGCCTTTTCAATTTTGGACTCAAACTCTTAAATAAAGTCTAATTAGAGTCTACGAAGAGCTTGTTGTGCAAACTGCAAATCAATTTCGACCTAATTGAAAGCATCCAAAGAATTTTTATAAAGAAATGCTATAAATTATCTCAAGATGGAAATATACTAAAACTAGTGGCAAAAACATTAAAAATTGAAATGGAATTTCTTATATTCTTTTTACAATAAATATAAATGTGCTATTACATTTTACTGTATTAATGGAGCTTGGACCTCATAGGAGGAAAAGGATAGTAATAGTAGGAAGCGAATCAAAACTGTCAATCAAATTGTCAATATTTTATGAGATTGAGGAAATAATTTCCTTTGCTTTTTTAGAAAATATGGTATTTTATATGACCATCATTTTCATTTCACATAAAATAAACATCAAAAAATGGAATAATTACTTGACCTTAAAAATTTTAGACAAATTTGAAATTATCTAATGCGGAATTTGATAATTGTTTTTGTGAGCTTTAAGTTAACAAAATATATACCTCTTTAGATTCTTCTCCCATTATTGATAATTTGATTAGCAGTTTTGATTCGCTCTCACAATAGCCTTGCCTTTTCATTTTGTGGAGGCCAAATTAAATTAGTTTCCATTTAACTTTGATTGATATTTCTCTCCAGAATTTTATATTCCATTTTATAAACATGAAACCGTGAAAAATTGACGAACTTCACTGTCAATGAATAGCCTGGTTTTGTGGTGGATTCTCGCAACAAAAAAGTGCCAATTTCGGAATTGGTCAACAATGCTTCGGCCTCTTTTCGATCCAATGGGCCAAAAAAGAAACAATATTCCCAGGCAAATGGATCAAATAAATTATTGCTATTTTTTAATTGTCGATTTTGTTGTTGGGAATTTACTGTCATTTTTTACTAAAAAATTGGTACTTATATATCGTTTACGCCTTTTTTTTGTTAAAAGTAAAAAAAATGAAGGGTCCTCCCTTATAGGGTTATCAGCAAGGGTTATTAGGGGCTACCGTAGATGATATCTTATCAACGAATGACCCCCAATGACCCTATAAATCAACAGAACATTTTTTTTATAAATCTTTGACTCATTTTGGTATTGTTACAAATTTGTTTTTGGTTCAATAGGATATAGGTGGTATTTTAAGACTAATCCTCAAAAAAACATAACATAATGCCAACACACTAAAGGTATACAAATTTACCAAGCATTTTCCCATCCAATTAAAAGTAAATAAGTTAAATCCTCGTCATCGAATTTGATAGAGATTATAAAAAGCTAATTGCGCTGTATTTCAGGCCGAAAGCATCAATTTTTATTCTTAAATTACCTCATCACTCCTCCATTTCCACAAATTCAATTCCAATTAAATTATATAAATTTTTCCTCTTAATTTTGATGCTTATTAGATTTGTGAAAATTTTATCTATAATTTTATTTTTTTTCCATTTTCAGCGACAAATTTAATATCCAATTAAGCAGCAAATAAATATATTTTGTTTGCATTTGAATGGCGAAATTTTATTCACTCACCGAAAAGTTGGATTATAAGGACGTGGTATATATTTATTAATTTATTCAAATTTTAAAAAGTAATTTAAATTTTAAAATTCAATTAATGTAATATATTTTAATAATAAAAATAAATATAATAAATTTTCCAATTAATTTCATCCCATCCCCTCTTTCACAGTTGATTGTGCCCAACAACTCCGAGCTGAATTCTCGCGCGCAAGTGGACCTAACGACGGAGTAAGTGTATTTTTCAATCAATAAGTGTGTTGTTTACATTTTACCAATGGCTAAAATGGATACGAAAGAAAACAATTTTAATCTCACATTTTTGGATAATAAATTTTTAATTAAATTATCAGTAAATTATTTTAAAAAAGTAAAAAAAAATTAAATGAAAATGCAAAAAATAGTTAAAAAATTCTAATAAAAAATAAAAATTTTGCACTAATATTTATTTTGTATGGTAAATAAATTTGGCTAAATTTTATATCATTCTATATTCATTTTGCAATATTTTGCATTCAATTTCTAATTTTTAAAACTTTTTTTTATTTATTTACTACAAATAGTAAAAATTGTTGTGATTATTTTTAATTTTTTATAGATTTCGATTTAAATTCGGGTCCACATGGTCTGGCGTGCCAATAATTGCGAGCGTAAGTCGATTTTAATTAAATCAAAAATTGTCTAAAAATTTTAAAAAAATTTTCAAATTTAAATGTTTTACTAGGGACAGGGATGCAGAAACCTAATTTATTTGGGGTATATTAGTTCCTAATCATAGCTAAAGTTGCTTATGATGAAAAGCTTCTGGGTCTAGGCTCTCGCCCAGAGCCTTCGCCTTAGAGGCGAACAATCTTTAAATTATTTCTTATTAATTTTGTGGAAAATGTGATAACAATAGGAGAGAAAAGAGGGCTAGTTTAAAAAGGCAGATTGGGGAAATATTTGATTGATAGGCTGACAGGTTGAATATACAGAAAATGGGGTTACAGTAGGATGAATAGGGAAAGCCCATAGGCATAATTGGCATATTGACTGGATAATGAACGGAATTTATACGGATTTAATGATCATAAAAAAGTTTCCTTTTTTCGAATAAACATGGATATAATTTTTTATCGTTTATTTCATTTTTTGCTAAAATATGCCAATAATAGAAAATATCAAAAAATATTAAGCCATTAAATATTTTTTCTGTTAAAAATATATTAGAAAATTTTAAATTATTTTTAAATTTTATAGAATATGGATTCAACTGGTACATTTGAGATGTGTGAGGCTTTGTCCAAACATGGCATACTGACAGCAAGTAAAATTTGCTTTTATTTGAGGAATCATTTAATTTAAAACATAAATTCATTATTTGGAAAATGAAATGGTCAAAAATTTTGACCTATTTTAATAATTTTAAATTTCCTTTGTTTATGACTATTTTTATTATATTTTCAGTTCATAAACACTACACTATAACTGAATGGAAAGAATTTTTGTCGGCCCAAGCCCAACAGAAAGATGAAAAGGTAAGCTGTAACATAAAATCAAAATTTTAAAAAATCCATAAAATATATACCGTAAAGCTTCTAATAGAAGCCCCCGCTCTAATAGAAGCCCCCCTTTCCATTGAAATTTTTTTTTTCGCAAATAACCAAATTTAGGTGAAATTAAGCTGAAAAAGCCGATTTTAAGCCGAAATAAGCATTTTTTATTTCACAAAAATTCCGAAAATTTCCAGCCTCGGAGGGTCTCTGAAATTTATAAGCCTCGGGGCTTCTATTAGAAGTTTTACGGTACTATATGTCAGGGATGCATATCGGTATCGGATATCAGAAAATAACGGATTTTTGGCGTATCGGAGATCGGATTTTTTGAAACCATATCATATCCGGATATCGGATTTTTTTGAGCTCCGATATACATCCCTGCTGTATACCTTTCTCTATTAGTGGCCCAGGGCTAGTATTTTTAAATTCATTTTTTTTATTTTTTCATCTTAAAAATTCTCAAAAGGGGTCTATTATTGGAAGGAGATGGCTTTTATTTAGAGAGAGGAGACTCATATTTTCATACCCTCAAGGGATATTATTAGAGGGGGTATTAGCGGAGGGGCCAATAATTGAGAATATACGGCATATTTCCGTCTCTGGTCATTCATTGCTGTATTATATGTTAACAATTGACACAATTTCATTAATTGTTAAAAAAAATACATTTAAATAGTTCAAATGTTGATTATTTAACCTTAATGAATCCATTAGTGGCAAAATTTGTTTTTAGATTTTGAACAATATAATAGTGTCTTCTGGAATATCAGAGGAAGAAGTGGAAAAAGCGAGTAAAATATTGGAGTTGATCGCCGATGGACAAACACAACATCAAATGTTGATGATCGATGTCGCAAATGGTTGGTTTTTTTTAAATATTGGGTGGGAAAGGGGAGTTGAAACTGACCAAACCATATAATTCTTATTAGGCAGTATTTAAGCATTTGAGTAAGCATATTAACTTAATATAATTGGAATCGTTGTGCTTATATTAGTCTTATGTCAAATTCATAAAGAAGATGGGGGCGATTTTTGTGTCAATTTGTTGGATATTGTGGAAATTGACCTTTGATAAAATATTTAAATTAATTTTGGCATTAGATATTTCCATTAGATATTTATGTTTAGACATTTTCACTCCCAAAAATCCATTCCCCCAATTCATTCATGTTCGATTCCCGAATTGATTCCATTCCTATAATTGATTTTATTATTTTGTTGCTAATTAATTTTGGAAATAAATAAATTATTAAATTGATTATTTTGTTCTTTGTTGGTAATAAATACACAACAAATTTGGCGCAGTCAGCTAAAAATCAACGACAAATTTTTCATTCAATTATTTCATTAAATTTGCTTCTCGACTTTACCTATTTTATCTGTGTGGTAAAATTGAGTTTGCTGTGTGCAAACCGGGCTTATCTTCAATTCAACTATCAAAATCGTCAATTCAATAAATTAAATTCGTCAATTCAATTAAATAATTTCGTCAATAAATTTACAAAATGGCAGCGCTCAATGCAGAGCAATTTCAGCAATTTATGAAAACCATGATGGAACAATTTCAACACTTGGGTACAGCCCAAGCTCAACAAAATGCTGGAGGTTCAAATGCTGCAACATTAGCCTCAGCATTGGATGCCAGAATTGGAAAATTTTATTACGACCCAGCATCCGGCCAAACCTTTGAAGAATGGCTAAAACGTTATGGCAATTTCATTGAAGAAGATGGCAAAGATTTGGAAGAATCAAGTAAAGTTCGATTGCTGATTGGAAAATTAGGCGACACGGAATATCAAAAGTTTGCCAATAGTATTCTTCCAGATCTGCCTGACAAATTAGAATACAAAACTGCCATTGACAAATTGAAATTAATTTTCGCTGACACAAGGTCATTATTTGTTCGACAATTTGAATGTTTTCGGCTGAAACAAAAGCCTGGCGAAGATATCCAAACATTCACAGCACATGTCAATGCCGCTTGCGAAAATGCAAAATTGGATCTTTCAAAAGAAATGCTCAAATGTTTCATTACAATCAGTGGCCTGAATGAAGAGTGCCATGATTTACGAGAGAAGGCACTGCGCTTGATGGAAGATGCGCAAAAGGCCGGAACTGAATTAACATTGGCAAAATTGGCCGAAGAATTTCGTGCAATTCAATTGCTTCGCCAAAGTGCTCAATCATTGGCCAATGTTAAACAACAGGTTTCAATAAATGCGATTGCACAAAAACCTCAGCAATGGAAAGATCGCAGCAAAAATTCAAAATATCAAAAATCCAAAAATTCGAACAGACAAAATTCATCAAATAATTTTACTTCAAATAAAAATGATGAGAAGAAGCCAAACAAGTGCTTCTCATGTGGCAAATTAGGACATTGGCGCAAAGATTGCAAATTCCGTGAAGCCACTTGCCATAAATGCGGCATAGTTGGGCATATTTCACCTGCCTGCCGCTCAAATGCCAACAATAAAAAAGAAGGAAAGACAGCACAAACAAATGCAATTTCAATCAAAAATTCATATTGTCTTTCGGCAGAAGTTCAAAATTCAGGTTTTTTCAATGTTCCAATTTTGATCAATGGGATTGATCATGAAATGATTTTGGATTCGGCCTCTCAAATTGATGCCCTGTTCACTAAAAATTCATGGAAGAAGTTGAACAGTCCAAAATTGGAAAAGACTGAACTGCAAGTTAAAAATTGCAATGGCAAAATATTTCGCCTACTTGGAAAATTCAATGCTTCAGTTTCATTTGATGGAAAGGCATCAAAGAAATTAATTGGATATGTTTCGGAGGAAATTATGCACGATTTATTGGGCATACCATGGATTGAGAATTTGGAAATTTTCCCTCAAGAATTGCTCAAATTACTCCGACATTCCAAAAATTCATATACATTCTCAATCGAAAATTCTGGCTCAACTGATCCATTCATCAATCCAAATTCTATTACTGATGAAAATTCATTGGCAAATGCACTTAGTACTAAATTTCCAAATGTTTTCAGTCCTGGATTAGGACATTGCACCAAAATGAAGGCCAAATTGCATTTGAAGGCCAATTCAACTCCAGTATTTTGCAAGGCACGTCCGGTGCCATTTGGTGCAAAAGAGGCCATTGAAGAAGAATTGGATCGATTAATTTCAATTGGAGCCATCAAAAAGGTTGATTTTAGTCATTGGGCCGCGCCAATATTGGCAGTGAAGAAGAAAAATGGAAAAACTCGTGTGTGCATCGATTTTTCCACCGGCCTCAACAATGCATTAGAATTAAACCGGCATCCACTACCAAGGCCAGAAGATATTTTTGCAAAATTAAATGGAGCCAAATATTTCTCTCAATTGGATCTCCGCGATGCTTATTTACAACTGGAATTGGATGAAGATTCCAAATTGCTATGTGGAATCAATACTCATCGGGGTTTATTCCAATGCCAGAGGATGCCTTTTGGAGTCAAATCAGCTCCATCCATTTTCCAAAATTTCATGGATAATTTAATTGCTGGCATACCCGGAGTTTATTGCTATCAAGATGATTTAGTCATTGCCAGTTCAACCATGGAAGAACATATTCAAATTTTGATCAAAATCTTCAATAAAATTCAATATTTCGGCCTTAAAATTCAAATGGAAAAATGCAAATTTCTCCAAAGTGAAATCAAATTTCTTGGGCATATTGTGGACGCAAATGGCATTCGCCCTGACCCAGCTCGTTCTGAGGCAATAAAGAAAATGCCGCCTCCATCGGATCTCACTTCCTTGCGATCATTTCTCGGCGCATTAAATTATTATGGAAGATTTGTCAAAGAAATGCGCGAATTAAGAGCTCCATTGGATGAGCTTCTCCGCAAGGATGTCAAGTGGGAATGGACAGAAAATCAACAAAATGCTTTCGACAATGCAAAGAAAATACTTCTCTCTGATTTACTGCTCACACATTACAATCCATCACTTCCAATTGTGGTGGCAGCTGATGCTTCCAAAGATGGGATTGGTGCTACAATAAGCCATATTTTCCCAGACAAATCAGAGAAAGTTATTGAACATGCATCCATTACATTCAGTCCAGCCCAGAAAAATTACTCACAAATTGAAAAAGAGGCTTTAGGTCTTGTTTTTGCCGTCCAAAAATTTCATCGGATGCTTTATGGCAGAAAATTTACATTGCTCACAGACCATAAACCTCTTGTGGCCATTTTTGGTTCAAAAACTGGCATTCCAATTTATGCTGCTAGCAGACTTCAACGCTGGGCATTAATTCTCTCAAATTACAATTTTGAAATTCAATATGTGAAAACCACTTCATTTGGAAAAGCTGATGTTCTTTCCCGGCTAATTGCTGATTACCCAAGGCCAGAGGAAGACATTTTAATTGCCAACATTTGCACTGAAACAGAATGTTTCGTCAATTCAATGTTTTCAGCCAATATCGCTCCATTGCCAATTACTTCCATCGAAATTTCACAGGCAACTTTGGAGGATAAAATTCTTCAAAAATTGGCTAAAATGTGCAAAAATGGATGGCCTAATAAATGCAATGATTCAGATTTAATTCCATATTTTCCAAAACGTGAACAAATTTCTGAAGTGGAAGGATGCCTAGTTTATGGCGAAAGAATCATAATTCCAGAAATTTTGCGCGAAAAACTTCTCAAGACAATGCATTTTGCCCATCCTGGAATTGTGCGGATGAAGGCAATTGCAAAAGACCATATGTATTGGCCAGGAATTTCCAACGACATTGAAAAATTGGTTCGGCAATGCAATGAATGCCAAAGTGCAGCCAAAAATCCAATTAAAAATTCACTTCATCCGTGGCCAAATTCTACTGAAGTTTTCCAAAGAATTCATATCGATTTCGCAGGTCCTTGCCAGGATGGACACACATATTTTCTGATAATTGATTCTTATTCCAAATGGCCAGAAGTTTACAGAATGTCAACAACTTCGGCCCCAGCAACAGTTCAAGTTCTCAGAACAGTTGTCAATAGATTTGGCATTCCAAAGGAAATTGTATCCGATAATGGATCTCAGCTTACTTCCTATGAATTTGATCAATTTTGCAAAGAATTCGCCATCAAACACACTTTTTCTCCTCCTTATCATCCACAAAGTAATGGCCAAATCGAACGTTTTGTTGATACATTCAAAAGGGCCATGAAAAAGTGCCGAATGGAAGGTCCTGATTGGGCTGAGAAAGTGCTTTTGGCATATCGCACAACACCCCAACAAGCATTGAATGGTCATTCCCCTGATGAATTATTTTTGGGACGAAAAATTCGCACAAAATTGTCACTTATTCATCCAACGTCGATTAAAAATTCCATTTCGCCTATACAAATTTCGAAGAAGGTATATAGGAAAAATATGGCAAAGCAATTCGACAATAAAAATGGCACAAAATCCAATGAATTCATTTCCGGTGATGATGTTTATTTGCTGAATTATCATTATGGAAAAACTCATTGGATCCCTGGAAAAATCATTGAGCGGATCGAAAATTCTCCTTTATACCGAATTCAAGTTCCGGTGATTGGAAAAGTTGTTCGCCGACATTCTAATCAAATTCGACGTCGATATCCGCTTGAAAATGAAAATGATCAGAAAGAAAATGTCATTGAAAACGAAAATGAAGAAAATCCAGTGAATTTGCCAACTCCTGCTTTCCACCGAAGTCCGTATCCAAAACGGCAGCGATATCCAACCAAATTTCTTCAAGTGGATCCCTCGAAAAGCCGTTATGAAGAAAGATGAGGGGAATCCAATTTAAAGAGGGAGATGTTGGATATTGTGGAAATTGACCTTTGATAAAATATTTAAATTAATTTTGGCATTAGATATTTCCATTAGATATTTATGTTTAGACATTTTCACTCCCAAAAATCCATTCCCCCAATTCATTCATGTTCGATTCCCGAATTGATTCCATTCCTATAATTGATTTTATTATTTTGTTGCTAATTAATTTTGGAAATAAATAAATTATTAAATTGATTATTTTGTTCTTTGTTGGTAATAAATACACAACACAATTCACTTTAGATAATTGGCCGATTTTCAGTTCACATAATAGTGGATAGGGCAAAATTCTTTGGCCGACCAATTAGAGGATTATACCAACTTCCATGGACAATTTATGGTTTAAATGTTGAGAATGAATTAATTTTTAAAGAATTTAGGACAGATGTTTCAGCGTATTCTATTTCAAATTATTTAGATATGTTCCTCCTTGTCAATCTCTTTTAATCCAATTCTTTTATAATTATTGGAAAATCAAAATCATTCCTTTAATATTTTTATTATAGCCGGGATTCGAGAAGCAAATAATTTATAGATTTCTAGAAATTAATTTAATTTGCCCATCTTTTTACAGGCTACACAAAAATGTTCGAAGATGTGTTGCGAAAAATTCGGGAAAAGAGTTCAAAATTGTGCATAATGGCCGGCAATATTGTAGGTTTTAATAAATAAAATTTTTGATCATGTCCAATTTTTTCAGGTCACTCCGAAAAGATTGGCCGAACTTGTCGAAGCAGGAGTGGACATTGTGAAACTAGGCATTGGCCCAGGTGCCAATTTTTTAGATAATATTTTATAATTTTTGATGTTATTATAGGATCGGTTTGTACCACAAGAAAAATGGTTGGTTTTATTTTTTGGATGCTATTTTCCGACGGAAACATTTTCTTCAACATTTTAAAACAATTTCCAATTATACAATAGCTAAATATTAAATTAGAATGATTTAAAATGCATTTAAAATCAATACGATGGTTTTTAGAGTATTTGAAAGTCGATTTTAAACAATTCAAAAAAGATGGTATGCTTTTTCGGTCTCCCTTATTTTGGGTTATTTTAAGTTTTAAGAAAAATTAAATTCTCAACTTCAGTTGTTTTTAATTTAATCGGTTTTTTTGTAACCGAAACCTACTTTGAAGATTGGCCTACTCAAGTGGATGTAAAATGTTTTAATTTTTGTTAGCCTTTGAAATTTTGTTCATAATTTAATCAAATATTCTTACTAGTATTCAATATACAATTGGGTTAACTTGGGGCTATTGCATTGAATGCATTTTAAATCATTCAAATTAGTTTAATTAATTAGTTGCCTACTTTGTAATGCCAAATAATTTACCCATAAAAGCATGGACAATTTTATAGAAAAATCAACATTTTTTAAGGCTCAAAGGCCAAATTGTTCTTCATTTTAAATCCTAGTTTGCCCTTGGTCCAAGTCAAAATTTTAAGTTAAACTTTCTCGACTAAGCCAAATTATTTTGTTATACCCAATTTATTTAGCTTCAAAATGGTAATTTTTTCATTAGAATTGCTTTTATCTAAATTCTATATTTGTATATGTAAATTAATATTTTGTTTGTATTTTTAGACTGGAATTGGATACCCACAACTCAGCTGCATTCTGGATTCATCACCAATTGCAAAAGGTTTGCTTGAAGAAATTCGGTTTAAAATGATTCATTATTCCCCTCAATCATTCAGAAATGAATGCCCATATCATTGCGGATGGTGGATGTTGTGTGCCCGGCGATATTTGTAAAGGTTTCGCCGCGGGAGCAGATTTCATAATGGTAATTACCGTATTTAATTTTGATTTGCCTCGAAGCTATCATTTTAGAGATACTCTAAAGGGAATTATTATTGAATAATTAAATTCGAATCAAATGTAGTATGGGATAAAAAAATATTAATTTCCTCATAAATCATGAAATTTACTAAAAAATTTTCTTATTATTAATTTTTTGAGACCATATAGCATGGCCACAATAAAATTTTGACGAATTTATGTTTAGATTAGGTATTTTAAGCTGTAATTTAATTTAAAAAGAGTAAGATTGGTGGACAAGTTTTGAGGACACAAAAATGTTACTTTTTAAAAATAAAAATTTTTCAAGATTTATTTTGGTTAATAAATTGGATCCTTATTTTTCAAAGAACTTGAAAAAATTTTACAATGGAAAAAAATTTAAAAATGGGCTAAACCACAAAAGTGAATTTGATTAGAAAATATAACAATTCTAGGAAAAATGCACTGTATAATATTTTTTGATTTTATTAATTTTATTTCAGTTAGGCGGAATTTTAGCCGGCCATGACCAAGCTGCAGGAGATTATTTTGAAGAAGGCGGAAAAAAGGTAGACATTAAAATGTTTTTGCCAGAAAATACAATAGGGCCATTTGAATTAATGAAAAACTTTATATTAGGGTTTTCGCGATAAATAAACAATTTTTAAGCCTTTTTTCTTGAAAGTTTTTAAAATGTTAAATAAATAAACACATTTAAAAAATTTTCTGGTCAAAATTTTCTTTCTTGGAAAAATAAAAATATATAATCTAATTTTTTTTATTAAAACAGTACAAAATGTTCTACGGAATGAGTTCAGCGCAGGCACAAGCAAAATATCATGGCGGTGTGGCCAATTATCGAGCAAGTGAGGGCAAATGCGTTCGAATTCAATACCGGTAATTATTATTATTAAGGAGGATTTTTCGGGATATTTATTCTCTTTTTTTGTTAGGATTGATGGTTCTAATTCAAAAAAATATTAAAATAAATTTATTAGAACTGGGATTAAGCCAAATTTGAGGAGCTTAATTAACTATTGATAGGTAATAAAGAACATTTTAAAGTGCATTTTAAAGTCATATAGTTGCTATTTAAAAATTGGTTCAAATTGCGGCCAAAAAACAAAAGCAATTTCTTCAATTTTTTCGCCACAACTTGGCCATAAGCAAACTTTTAGGGCTATTAAATTCACCTATATTTTTTTTAAATTTAATTGCTAAATAGCTAAGATCGTAACCTAAAATTATGTTCTTAAAATTAAAATTAATAATGGGAAATACAATATTGTTGAGAAAAATTTAATTCAATTTTTTTAGTGGCGATGTCAACAAAACCATTGCTGAAATTCTTGGCTCATTGCGTTCTTGCTGCACAGTATGAATAAATTTGTAAATCAAAATTCTTACCATTTTTCATTTCATTACAGTACACAAATTCGCGAAAATTATCGGAATTGTACACAAACGCACAGTTCATTTTGGTAAAAAACCAGCTCAACACAATTTTCAACGGCCAGGAAATGTGAAAAAGAAAGGAGAGCATTCTGATGAATTGATGGAAAAAACATTTTTTTTCGAATGTTAATTTTTTTGATAAAAAATTAGATAAATTCTTTGCGTAATATAAGAATTAGTAAATTTAGGCTCTAATAATTTTTTATTTATTCACATTTAATAGATAAAATTTAAACTCCGGAATTAGAATAGAAAAAATATCATTGTGTTTAAGCAGTTAAGTTTCATATGCCCAACAGCCATTATGCGAAACTTCGATATATATTGTTCATGTATATTACAATATTCGATCCAATTTCGCCAGAAATTCACATTTCAGAACCGTCTTATTCCTTAGGCCATAATTCAAAAAGAAGCAAACAATTCAGTGGAAGACTATATATCATTCGAAAACCTTAAAATTCAATTAAAAGTAGTTTTTATAATTTATTAAGATTTACATAATTTACAAAATTGGTCAATTTTCCAAAAAAATATGGGTTATTTAACGAAAATGCATCTATAATTTTTTGTTTTTTTTTTCAAAATTTTTATTAAATCTACTTAAAACAATTTTAATTCATCCGAGTAAATATTAACTAATTAGCCATATTAAGGCCGCCAGAGATTCATGGATTGAATTAAAAATTATTAATTTTATTTTTAGATCAACTTTTATTTTCATTGTTTATCAAAGTTTTTGCCACTTTTCTATTCTTTGGATTGCCGGAATTTTTTGATATTTTATCATTTTTGTGCCTTTAAGAAGGTGTACCCAAATGCGCCTTTGAATTTTATAAAGTAAATTCGACGATAAACAACAAAAGACAACAAATAAACGCTAAGTATAGCTTATCTTTATATTTTTCAAACCATTTTACGCATTCCCATAAAGGGACGGTTTGTATTGCTTGTGAATTATTTCTAATCTTTTAATAGAAATTGATTATGAATTATGAATGAATGGAAATGGAGAATAATGGGAGTGAATAAATTTGGGAAAAGACAAAGATTGTATTGTTATGACTGAAAAATTTTATTTTATTTTATCATCCCAGTCCCAGTAAAGTCAACAAAAATTATATCCAGATATTATATAAATACATTTTAATTATTACAAATGGAAGAGGAACGATGTGGCCGAGTGATTTGTTGGCGCAAAAACCATATGGATTCATTCTTTATCGTTTATTCCAAAAGAACATTGCGATTCATTGAGCGTTTCCAGTGCAACAATGCAGTGTATACCATATTAAAAGACAAAAGAACATAGCAAAATAATTTTTCGATTGATTTTAAAATTATAACAAAAAATTAAATATTTTTAAATTACTTTAATAATTTTTCAATTTATTTAAATGTTGATGCGTAAATTAATTTAATATTTTCCATTTGTCTAGTCTTCTTCGTGATGGGTTTATTGTGGATTTGGGCCAATGCTATTCTATAAAATATGCTCGCTATGAAGGCTCTGATTGTCATGTAAAAATATATCAAATGAAAAAGTTGCCATCCATTTGCGAAATTCGAAATGCAGAGAAAGGAAATGGAACAATAAATGTTGGCTTATTTTAATAATTTTTAGTCATATTTATTAGGGTTAATTACCCGGGGGCGGGTAATGAAAAAGCGGATAACGGGTAATTGGGGTCCGGGTAACGGGTCGGGTAGTCTAAGCTCGAAAATTACCCGCGGGTACTACCCTACCCGTTCCTTGTTAAGGAATTTTTCGAAATTTGTTTAACAAAAAACAAAATTTAAAAAATCGGCAAAATAAATATCATAATCTGTGAACATTCATTTTTCTTCTAATTCATTATTATCCAATTCTTTTTCATTTCAAATTTTATTTAATTTTTTGGCCAATGAAAAGCGAATGCGAATGCGAATGCACTGCAATTTGGCAAAAAATTTCAGAAATTGTTAATGAATAAAAAAATTTTAAATTTTTTAAAAAAAGACTATTTTTAGATGTAAATTGAGGCGCTGAACAGGATTGTGAAAACTGATTTTTAATAATTTGCCATATTAGTTAGATAAAAGAAAATTTTTAGCATGAAAAATCAGTGGAAGGATCAAGGACATTGAGCATTTTTATTGAAAATTTTCTGGCACGATAAATCTAATATATCATTCTACCGGCTGACGATTATTAAAAAATAATTTTTAGTTTCAGATGAAAAAAATTAGAAATTTAAAGTTATGATAGAAAAAATTTTATAGTAATTTTTGCAAACGCCGATAGGTGCGAGCGCAAAAATTTTTTCTAGGTATTTTACACGGAAATTTTTTCTGCAAAATTGACTCCAATTTATCCATATTTGCTTTTATGTTATGAACAGAATTCTCTAGGACATTTTTCCAAAAAGACAAAAAAAATATATTAAAAATTTTCCCACCACAGGAGTCCCTCCTATACTTACAAAATAAAAATATTATGCTTCTAAAAATAATCAAATTTTTCTCAATACTTTTTCTCAGCAAAATTAATTCATTTTAAGCAAAAAAAAAACTATTTATTAAATGATTTTTCGTTGCTAGGATTAGAACCATAGTCCAAAAAATGTAAATCAAGTACTAACCAACTGAGCAAACCGAATCCATTGTTGACGCTCTCTTTTTTTCTGGGAAATTGTATACAATTTTGTTCCCAAATGGTGACTCTAAAAAGGGTTACGGGTAGGCGGGTAGTCGGGTAGTCAAGGTGCGGGTAATGGGTAATGCGGGTAATTGGGCACGGGTAACGGGTCGGGTAATTTGCCCGAAATCCTTGCGGGTACCCTACCCGACTACCCTACCCGTCAACGGGTAATTAACCCTAATATTTATATTTATTCCTTACTCATCCAATCACATTTAGTTACTTGTTGAATGCAATTGGGAATCTGAAGAAGAAGAATATGTATGTCCTTTTGGCCCAGTTTTTGGCATCCCTTCTCCATTGCTTTCAGGTAAATTTTATACTTATTTTTATTATAATTAAACATATTTAGTGAAAGTTTGGTGCCAATTGATGAAAGGCAGTGAAATTAATTTGGGATTTGTTGAATTTGTTGAAAAATCAAAAACAAAATCTTCTTCATCTGTTTCTGGAAGCTCCACTTCCTCTATTTCTTCTGTTTCTGATTCTGCCTATTCCATTACAAAAGAAGAACATAAAAATGAAATCAAAGGATTTGATCTGAAAGGAAATTTTGTCACCATTGTATCCAGAAATTATTCATGTAAATTCTATAATTTTATTGCAAGAAATTTTGACACATTGGTTGGTCATGGATTCTCTTTGTTCGGAATCAATTCATAATTTTTATACTGTCATTTTTTGTAATATTTTTTCGATTTTTGAAAATGTCACTTATAGATTTATAATATTTTCGTTTATTTCATATTTCCCACAGGTTTCACAAAGAATGAAATGGGCCAACTGTATAAATTGGCCGAAAAATATTGCGATGGAAAAATGTACCCATTTGATGTTTTGCATCGATGCAAGCCGAAAAAATATTTTGAAACTATTTGTGAATACCCTGGTGAGTTTTACAAAGTTGGTCTATTAATAAATGAAATATGAAAATGATATAATTTTAACATAAGAAATATATTTTTTTTAACTTTTTTTAATTTTTTGTTTTTAATCTTATTAATAGAACTTAATACAATTTATTTATGTTAAATTTCTTTAATAGAGATATTTTTAAATTAATTGATTTGTAAAAGAGCGAATTTTAGCAATTTTCTTTAAATAATTTATTCATATTTTTAGGTGCAATGATGTGGCCTTATATGAAGGATGAAAATGGTCATAGAAAAAGTCCAATAAACAGAAATATTCCTGGTAATATTTTCATAAATATAAATAGCTTATTTTATTTTCTATCCCATAGGTTTATTTTTTAATACCGCCGCCATGTGTAATAAGAACAATTCACCATACGGGTAGAATAGAGTAAAAATTAAATTATTATTTTATTAATTACTAGAAATGTTCAATTGGTGATGGACGCTGGCAAAATTGTCGACATTAATAAAATGAATTTGTATTTTGCCGATTTTTATTGCAATGAAATGGGGCCTCAGGGTAAAGGAGGAGCACGACAGGGATCATCTTCGTCTTCGGCATTGCATTATTTTACGATTGTTGTTTGCCCAAAGTCATCATCAATAAATGAGTAAGGCAATTTATATAGCATTAATTAATTATAAATAAAATAATTGGGAAATAAATTAATTCAAAAATTAAATAAAATTTGCTATTATTTTACAGCTTTTGCAATGAATATTTGATTCAATTGGATCCTCACGAAAATAAATTTCTCAAAGTTGCCTATTCTTCAAATGGACAACAACACAAATATTTTACTGCCTACAAATCAACAAATAAAGCAAATCATCGTCAAGAATTGATGGTGGAAGTTTTCTACACTGAACCAGTTTCATTAAATGAGGCAGATGAGATAAGAAAAATTGACACATTTGGTCGAGGCCGTTCATTGCCCAATGGCGAGTATTTAAAAAATTATAATAAATTAAAATTTAATTTTAATTTCAATTATTATAGAAATTTTATTCCTTGAAAATTGGGAGCAATATATAATTTTTAAAATAAATTAAGGGCTTCCAAACAACAAAAAATGCTGCATTTGTAATATTTGATAATGAATTTGAAATTGGAAAAATGGCCACTGCTACTGATGAGCCCATATCTTTTTTTTTCAATGAGATTATACTAATTAATAATTGATGATCATTTTGAAGCAATTTTGGTTAATTAAAAATATTAATTATACTATACCCAACTTTTTTGGCTTAATTAATTTTTAATTGTTTTAAAATTAATTTAAAAAATGACAAATGCACTTATTAATATCAGCATCATTTCACTTTTTTATTTGGGTCTGCTTTTACAGTACAATAAAAATTATTGCTATCAAAATTGCCGATTCTGCCTTTGACCCAATCCATACCGTTACTAATGAAATGGCAATTCGATCTTTTATGGGAATATCTCTTGACATTGGACACAAACATCCTAACTTTAATACCGCAAATTCGCTAGTAAATTGTAAATTCCTTTAAAGAAACTTCAATAATAACATTTTTAAATTTTGCATAATAAATGCTCTCTTTTATCGAATTGAAAAATCATAATGGTTAATAATATGTTTTAAAAATAATCCCTTTTGTATCGTGCTTAGTACTTTTAGAAATAATATGCCAAAATAAACGAATATAGGTATAGGTACTTTTAGTATAGATATAGGTACTTTTAGTATAGAAAGAATAGAAATATTTAAAAAATAAATCTTCTTGTCAATTCACCATTAATCACCCACAATCACATCACAAACACCCAATTTTCTCAAAATTCTCTTCATTCGATTTCTTCTATGCCAGTAGCAGCATCAGAAGATTGTGCCTCCGATTGAATTTTCTGCTCTTGAGGTTTATTTGGATCAAATTGTTCACAAAATTCTCCAAATGTAAATGTCTTCTCATTTTCGTTTGCCTCTTCCTTTTTGATTTGCTTCCTCTCTTCGATTTCCTTCTCATAAACACGCTTGGAAAAATTCTGAATTTGAAGGCAAAGTTTGTGGAGTTTTCCTTTCTTTTCCGAATTCTTTTTAATGATTGATTTGAAAGAAGCCTTCATTTTTTCTTCGGCAATTTTTTGTGTTTTAAAGCCAAATTGAAATGTCCCTGATAATAAATGTGCAATATTCCGATCGATTGGGATATCCTGTCATAATTTTATAAATTTTTTACAAATAAATCTTTTGCGTTTTTAATTTATAAATTTTATAAAGAAATAAAAAAAATTAACTAGGGAAGATAAAGGTATTCAACAGCTGGATGTCGATTTTCGAAAGGGCATCCACTTCCTACGATAGGATTATATAAGGGTTTGTGGAGAAATGACCGTCCTTTTACTGAACATGACAATTTTATTTCAATGTCTTATTTGGCATTTTTGGTAAATTAGGCAATGTCAACATTCACAAATATTTATGTGACCCAATCCATTGGTAAATGTTGGCATTGGGCTTATCAAAATTGGCATAAAATGATTGGGCAAAATGATGATAAAATTTATGTTTAAAATTATTAAATTTAATATTCGAAAACAAAAAAATTATTTTCAAATTTTTGTTCATATCAGTATCCATATTATTCCTACATTTATTCTAATCAATTATACATATTTCATTGATTATTAAAAAGCTCCTACCTTGGTTAAATTTTTCCAATCTTCTTCAGTCAATTCCATAGATTTGAGCACCGACGAAATGATTTTTTCTTCTACAAAATTAGGCAATTTTAAATTTCCCTTATTTTTCACATTATTTCAACAATACCTTTTTCAATTTCTTTGTGCTTCCCACTTTTTCCCCCATGATTACTTGATTCGCCTTCTTTTTCCCTTTTTCCATGCGTGGACTCTTCATTATTCTTGATTATATTTTTTTTCGCCAATTCATCACAAAATTTCAAATAAATGTCGAATGTAGCAAGTTTTTTATGCACCTCCGTGGTACCAGCCATTAACTTAAACAAAATTATATTTTAATATTATTTAAAATTTCTCCGCAATATTTATAGACCTTAAACAAGATATGAAGTCGAAGTACGTCATCGATTAAGGATCCATGCTTTGATAACTTTCCGATGGCAAGCCCAGCCGTTGTAGTCAGTACCGCTTTGTTTATCAAATCATTCCCATAATGTTTTCGTGGTTTAGTTATGCCAAACACATCAACACAAGCATGTTCCATTATTATCTCAACAAAATTCGGCGGATCTTCTGCAACACATTCATCAATAAATGTGGAAATCAGAAGCATTGGAATGAATAATGATAACATCATTCGTTTTAATTCGTGTTTTCTCGAATTAAATCTTAAAATATTATATTCAAATTTTTTTATATAAGTTTTTATGACATTTAGGTAAATTTTTAAAAAATTTAAATTTCTGAATCTATTATTTGGATATAATTAATTATGCCGAGGGGAACACAAAAGTAAAGGCAATAATTTTTGGAACTAATCTCCGAATTTGGGTTAGAGGCCCTACTCATTTCTAATCCGGTTCACTTATTAAACAGGGAACGAATATTCTTCCTTTTTGGGAGATGGAGCAAGTTTTAAAAAATTTTGATTGGACCAATGGGTAATGTAAGAAGATGAATTCGATTGAGACTGTGAATGATTTGAGTAAACGGAATGGCCTTTCCCTTATTCAATTCGCTAAATATATATTTATTCCTTCCTGTTCTGTGCCTATTAAATGTAGTTTGAAATTTTTTGGGAAAAACATCACAGCAAAACATCAACACCAAGGAATTAGAAAGGGCATGCAGCTGCGATTTGGTGCCATCGTTGGGCCTTTGGCGGAAGTGGAAGACAGAAGGAATGATGCCCGTAGGAAAGGGGAATGGGAGGTGATGGAGTTGGGAGGACGGAGGAGTAGATGGAGGAGAGGGAGGGGGAATTTGGGATATGTGGGTGGGGGAAGGAGGATTGGTTTGGGTTTTGAGAGGAACAGAAAGTGGCCATGAGTTGTTTTGGAACAAATAGGACGAGAATTAGAATGTAGTTTGGGTTAGGAAATTGTGCCCTACTTTTCACTACCTTCCGCCGAAATTATTGTTGGCCAATTAAACAATATCCCAAAATCTTTCATGAAATTCATAAAACTTTATACCATTTTTGAACAGGGAACATTTTTATATTAAAATGATCAATCAAATAAAAAATTTGCCAAAAAATTATCGGCGCTTCAATTTCCAAAACCCAAAAACACGGCATTCGGGTCTAAAACCTCGGTCAAAACCTCGGCATTTTTAAAACCCCGGCAAAACCTCGGACCGAACATCAAAACCTCGGAAAATGCCGAGTTTCCCTGGTAAAATGGGACCCCTGATTTTCTATCAAATACACAATTCCTTTCTCCAATAATAATAAACCCATCTCACCCAATTAGAGGCTTTAATGATATATAAAATATTGATCAAGTTTATTGTTAGTAATTTTGCAAGAAAATGTCACTGACATTTGGACTATTGGAGTAAAACTAAAAATTTAAGAGAAAATATTTGGGTCAAATTTTTGGTTGGAAAAGATTAAAATATTCTCTCTTACTTAATATCAATTAAATAATTCGGAATATGTTTTTATTTAACAGTTAAATAAGTAAGCCAAACTGTTTTATTTCCGAAAATGAATGTTTTTTTTTTTGATTATTTTCCAAAATTTCAACTTTAAATATTAAAGGGATAAAAATTTAAATTAAGTTTTTCTTATCCTCAAAATTTTAGAACTATTTGAAAACTGAAAATAAATTTGGAATTTTTTTTACCAAAAAAATCCACATTTTTAATATTTAGATTTTTAAATTTTATACAAAAAAACTCATCAAATTTCAAGTTTTTGATATCATTTTGCAGCAAATTTTTGCTCTATCAATTTCTTAGAGTTTTGTCAAATTGACAATCCTTCAAACCGAAAATTTCAAAATAATTAGAAAAATGGGATTTATTATTTTTAGGGGAATTTTAGGCAATAAAAAGCCCATGGCCATATAAAAATCAATGGATTCGATCGGCCCTTGGATTTTTGGTGAGGGCATTTGATGGGACCGGCAAATGGTGGGGGAGTGGATGGAAGGATTGGATTGTAGGTAAATTCAAAACACAAAATTGGAGGGGAAAATAGGCCAAGGAAGAGGAGGAGGAATGGACAGGAAATGGCCAAAATGGAGAATGATGGGATCGTGAGAGTAAGAGGGAAGGCAAGGACCGCAGAAATAAGGTCCCTTTCTATAGTTCGACGTTAAAAAATTATTCTTCCACTAAAACATGCTGCAGGCTATAAGTTTAAATGCTCATTCATATTTATCAAATTTAGCTATAATAATTTTGATACAATATGTATTTGAATTTAGAAATGATCCCATTCATAATAACATGCCATCTTTTAAAAATGCCAAAATAAATCAAGTTTTATAGGAATTTTAAAATAGGAAATTGTCTTTTTCTTTGCAACACAACCATCCATTCCATAAATTGTACTCGGAAATATATCTTCACAAAAATCTTCTCATTCAATATCTTCTTCTTTGTTGTGTTGCGAATGCGATGGCATTCCATGCTCATGTTTATGATGTTGTTGTTTATTCGGTTCTTCTTTAATTTTCCCACAAAATTTGCCTTCTTTTTTCCCTTCCATTTCTTTCTCATAAACAATAAGTGCCATTTTTTCAATTTGAATGCAAAGTTGGAATAAATTTTCTTTCTTTCCCTCCTTTTCATTTTCCGGACTATTTTGGATTACTGAATGGAAAGCTGCTAGTATTCCATTTTCGGCCTCAATTTGTGAATTATAGCCAAATTTCTCAAACGGTTTTTCAAATTTAAATTTCAATGGATTTGCACTTAGATTTATACTCTTCTTGATATCGCCATCATGTTTCCATATAATTTGGGGCATTGCCTGTATTTTTAAATATCAAATTGTTAAAATTAAAATAAAAAACAATTTATAAAGGTTTAAAATATCTAATAATATAATAAAAAATGATAAGTAATTTCAATTTGTGTATTCGGATGAATTCAAAATCAATAAATATAATTATTAAAGATTAGCTCCAAGATGAAAATAAAGAGGCGGGGCTGACTAGAGAGAGACACATATGGGCTCACGAATCACGTCACGACTCACGAATTCTTTTTGCTGTAGTCTAATCCCAGCATAATTCATAATACCAAATGAAAATTACCTTTACTATACTTTGCCAATCATCTGTGGCCAATCCCACATCTGTAAGCACAGTTTCAATTGAATTATTTGATCCAGAAACAATGTCTTTGGCCACAGCATCGTCTTCTACTTCTTCTTCTAAAGAATAGGAATATTTGAAAAATAATTTTTTTCGAAAAACACTGAAATTGCCTCAAAAAGAGTGCAAAAATGCCAGAATAATTATAATGGTTTAAAAGGAGGATTTATCCTATATTCTTAAACCCTGGATAGAGGATAGAGAGCTCAACAGAATGCATTGTATGATATATTATTTATTTAAATTGATCAAAATAGTTAAAATCAATGGAAAAAACCCAATCAAAAGAAGCATCTTGACGAATTTTATATCAATTCTATATTATATTTATTGTTTTAAAAAGAAACTTCTCTCAATCGTTAAAATCTTTTCGCCAAATTAATATTTTTTAATTTCTATTGCCTTCCCTCAAAATTAGTGAAATGAAAAGTCATTGAGGGAGATTGCATTTATAGGTTTAATAAATATAAGGATATAAGAATAGGCTAACAGACTTTATAAATCTCATTTTCAATCCTCTTTCATCGGATATTCTGACTGAGAGAATTAAAATTTTTCGACCCTTTTTAAAGAACCTTGTTTATGCGCTTTCTTTTTTTCATTTTTGTTCTTTTCCTCTACTTTATGTTGTTTCTCTCTTTTCTCCTTTATTTTCTTTATTTTTTCTGTAAATTTGCTAAAATTCATATCCGTCACCAATTTTTCACAAAGATCCAAATAACTGTAGAAAGTATCCATTCCTCTGTGCACATCCGTGGTTCCAGCCACTGCCTTAAAAAATTGAAACATTTATTCATTATCAGAAATTTAAAAAAAATGTTTGTGTTTGTTAACCTTAAGCAAAATATGAAGTCGAATTGCATCCTCCAATGGAGCTTTGTCTCCATAAAGGCTCTGAAGGCCATGCCACGCTGTGCCAAGTGGAGCCAATCTTTCAAATTTACCTCTTTTTCCAGTTATGCCCAGCATATCCACACAAATTCGAATCATCATTTTCTCAACGGAATTCGGTTCATTGGCATCACATTTTCCAACGAATGTGGAAATCATTAACATTACAATGAATAACACAAACATTTTTTATAAAAATTATTTTGTTGAATCAAAATAATTTAATCTGAAATTATTTTTCTCATCAGTGATTAATTTTTTATGGATAAAACAAAAGTCTATGAAATCCATGGAATTTAAATTATACAAATTTCATTACGTAAGGAAAATTTTCCTTCTCTGCTCATAGAATCTAAAAATAGGGCATTTCCGCCCGAAATAAAAGACTGGGAATACAAAGGTTTCCGGAAAACTGGTCAGTGGGGAAAACTGGTCAGTACGGTAAACTGCTGGTCAGTGGAAAAGTGGTCTGTAAAAAAATGAGGTTAAAATTGCTCTAAATTATATATTTTCGAGTCATTATAGGAAACCAATATTTGATTCATGCTTAGCTCACCGAATTGCATCGATTTAAGTATAATATTTACGGTTTGTGTAGCTTAAAAACAATTCCCCACTGACCACTTTTCCACTGACCAGTTTTCCGAACGCGAATATAAATATAAATGTAGCCGCTGGCTTTAAAAATCTTTTGAAGTTTTTATTTAATATTTGAATATGATAATTTGGAAGGATCCGGGGTCGATTCCTTTCAAGAGGATGCTTTTTATTGGATAGAAGGAGGCTTAAAGATGAGTGAAATTATTTTATTTATTTTATGTTAGTCAAACGGATTGAAGGAATATTTTTTCCTTTGAATTCAAAGCCTAATTTATATTCTCCAATCCTTCAAGCTAAATGGATATAGTTTAATATGTTGAGGCTAAAGGCAAATTCTAGGGAGAATGGATGCGTGGATGATTTGGAATTCAAAATGGAATGGAAGGGATGGCTGAGTTAGGATCGGGAGAGAATTGGCCCAATAATGGAAAATTACTCTGCTGGTTGGGGACCCTGGCGTCTGCGGCATACATGAAACTCTTGAGCAGGTGAGACCCAGGATTAGGAAAAAAACGTAGGCACCTGAGGGGCCCATCATATCGAAAATAGGAAAATGAGGAATGAGCCCTGCTGGCAATTGGTATTTGGGGACGAGGGGAATGCAAAATTTGAGGAGTGGCCGAAGAAAGCTGCTGCAGGGGGAAGAGAGAATTTGCCCATCAACCAAAATGGAAAAGAATGGAATACATAGGAATTTGTCCATTCTTTGCCTGTGGTCACACATGTCACTGTCACAAGTCACAATATGGTTGGCCGCCGATGGTGGTAAAGCTATTGTTGAGTAGAGCATATTATTAAGCATAAAATTAGCTACAAAATAACATCAAAAGCATTGGCCAATGTTGAATATTTCATCGAGTTATGGCCAAAAAACCGTTGGTTTAATTAAAATTGTGTTTTTAGCTGTTTTTTGGCCAAACTCGGTGAATATTCAACATTGGCCAATGGTTTTGATGTCATTTTGTAGCTAATTTTATGACTAATAATATTCCAAAAAAATTCCACAATAACTTAACCACCATCGGCGCCAGACTGTTTCGTCCGCAAGTGTCGTAATATGCACAAATACAACTCACAATGTGAAGAATGAGGAACGGGAGACTCAAAGCTCGGATTTTTTTAGGGTCTGGGTTTGAATCGAATTTTGATCCACTACCCATGGATTTTAAGGGCCAATAAAGTTGCAATTATTTATATTTTTATGTAAAAAAATAATGCTCGAGGACGATTTTCCGGAATGAAATGCCGGAGTCTTGGCGCCAGTAACTCAATTTGCCCGGTGAAAAACACTGATGAAAATGGTTTGCAAAAGAAACGGATTTCTTTTATCAAAATCGAAATAGAATTCTGGCAACCGACCTTTCTGGGCCTTCTATTTTGTTAAGTCATAATTCTTATGACAGGTCAAAGTAGTAGGCGCTAAAGCAATGGGACTTTCTTTATATAATTTAGTATTCTTTTAAACGATAATAGCGCGGTTCAAATATAAGGACGAATTTGCTATTTTCTTTCATCAATTCCAACTCATATTCATGTTCAGGTTTGTGCCAATTCCTCCAACAAAGTTTTTGAGCCGAACGATATTTCTTCAATGCTTTCAGGGCATTTTTGCCTTGTTGTTCGTTTAAATGAATTACACATTGGGAAATCAATTCGGGATGCGGCGTTTTTTCAGTGAATCCAATCAAAAAATCGATGAAAAAATCTGGCTAAAATTTTATTGTAAAAATTAATTATCGTTTATAAAATTTAAAGGGAAAATATTTTTTATACATAATATTTTCTGCATTTGTTGATTTATATGAATTTGGCTAAAGTAAAATTAATTGGATTATTCAGAATTAAATAAAATAAAGAAGCTGAAAGTTAATTATCATAAGCTAATTAATGAAGTCTAGCAAAAATATTTAGTATTCCATATCACATAAATTGACCTTAAAATCCACGGGCATTGTTTTATATTTCTCGGACAAAATAATTGGGCAAATTTTCAAATGGTAATTGCGGCAAAAACACACGTGACCCATTATTTCGCACATTGTCAAAGATCGATCGTTGGTTCCTTTCTTGCTTATTATGGTCATATACGGATTATAATTTTGAAAATCTTTGAAATCTTCATAAATAAAATCATTGTTGACTTTGTAAATCTATTTTGAATATAATTTAAAATTTTCATTATTTTATAATACTTTTACCATTTGTAGAACTTGATTGCATCTAAAACGCAAAAATGTGGTTAAAATTGAATTGCATCGCAACAATTTGGCATTCTCCGGTCCAATATACATTTTAGGGAGATTCCTCTTGCTCTATAAAATATTAAATATTTAAAAATTAAAATTATGAATTTATATGAATGAAAGAATTATTTGTCTATAATTTTAGAGAGAAAATATGATTTAAAATATTTAATTAAAAAATAAATTCAAAAGTTTTTCATTTATGCCTCAGAGATATGTCAAAAATAGTCATCAAGTTTAAGCTTTATGGGGCAGTTTTATGACGACTCCGATACCCAGTTTCGGAGTCCTCCAAATTTTGGAAATGATTATAAATTTTAAATAATAATTCATACTAATTGGAGTCCAAATAAAAAACATTTCCTACGGGGTCAGGATCAATTTTTGCAATTTTGGAGACAGTTTTGAAGTCATAAATTATGAAAATGACAACAAAAAAAAGACTAATATGTTTTAATTTGACAGCAATAATTTTACCAATTTCTGCTAAATAAAAAACATAAACGTACCGGTTCCCTTTTCCTTAAAACTGCATTTTTGATATCAATCATACATTGAGCTGTTTCCCCTCTCTTCTTTTTGATCATTTTGCGTTTTTCAATTCTGGTTAGTGGTATAAATTTGGTGATTTCGTAGAGAAGTTCCCGCGGCAAAGGACGGCCATATTTTTCATGTTTCTGCCTTTCCATTCGACTTTTGACATTTCCCATTATCCGAGATTTTGTGTATTCTTTGCTCAGATGAATCTCTGAAATCTGAATATATTAAAAATATAAAAGTGAATTTATATTTTGTAAAAATATTTTTGAACCGAGGCAAAACTGATGAAAATGAATGCAAATAAAAAGATTATTTTATATATGTTGCGGCCAATACTGATTACCGGCCAAAACTGATTTTGGCCGGCCAAAACTGATTTTGGCCGATTTTCGGCCAAAACTGATTATGGCTAGCCAAAACTGATTTTGGCTAGCCAAAACTGATTTTGGCTAGCCAAAAGTGATTGTGGCTAGCCAAAACTGATTATGGCCGGCCAAAACTGATTATGGCCGGCCAAAACTGATTATAGCCGGCCAAAACTGATTGAAGATGGAAATAGAGGGATTAAGGTGGATATGGGGGGATAAGCCGGATTAAGCCCAGAAATTGAAGGGAAATGGCCCGCAGGGCCAGTGGGGTGTAGGGGAAGTGTCTGATAGTGCGCGGGATATAGCTGGATATAGGAGGATTAAGGTGGATATGGGGGGATAAGCCGGATTAAGCCCAGAAATTGAAGGGAAATGGTCCAAAGGGCCATTGGAAGATCGGGTAGTGCCTGAGAGTGCGCGGGATATAACCGGATATTGGGGGATTAAGGTGGATAAGGGTGAATTAAGCCGGATTAAGCCCCGGAATAGATGTAGTATTAGGCTCAAATTCCTCTACCGAGCCGCTGACGGCTCTTGATTGGTCATCCTGGCCCTAACTCTATCCCCTAAATAGGTTTAATCCGGCTTAATCCCCATTATCCACGTTAATCCCCCTATATCCTGCTATATCCCGCGTGCTCCGAACTCCTAAACCCCTAGATCCCATGCCGCCCCTAAACATAACCCTAATCCCTAGCCCCTAGCTAAGCTTAATCCGGCTTAATCCCCCTTAATCCACGTATATCCTCATATATCCGGGGCTTAATCCCGCGCCGTCTACAGGCCTCTGTTACACTTCCCCGACGTTCCAGTGGCCTTCCTTCCGGGCCATTTCCCATAGATTTCAGGGCTTGATCCAGCTTAATCCCCATTATCCACGTTAATCCCCCTATATCCTGCTATATCCCGCGTGCTCCGAACTCCTAAACCCCTAGATCCCATGCCGCCCCTAAACATAACCCTAATCCCTAGCCCCTAGCTAAGCTTAATCCGGCTTAATCCCCCTTAATCCACGTATATCCTCATATATCCGGGGCTTAATCCCGCGCCGTCTACAGGCCTCTGTTACACTTCCCCGACGTTCCAGTGGCCTTCCTTCCGGGCCATTTCCCATAGATTTCAGGGCTTGATCCAGCTTAATCCCCTTATATCCACCTTAATCCCTCTATATCCGGCTTAATCCCGTGCACTATTAAGGCCTTCGACACCTTTCTCCGACCTTCCTGTGGCCTTCCGGACTATTTCCATTCCATTTCGGGGCTTAATCCGGTTTAATCCCCCCATATCCAGCTTAATCCCTCTATTTCCATCTTCAATCACTTTTGGCTAGCCAAAATCAGTTTTGGCTAGCCAAAATCAGTTTTGGCTAGCCATAATCAGTTTTGGCCGAAAATCGGCCAAAATCAGTTTTGGCCGGCCAAAATCAGTTTTGGCCGGTAATCAGTATTGGCCGCAACATACTGTACTGAAGTATTTTAATAATATTCTGGTAAACGATAATAAAGTATATTGAAAATAAGGATATATTTGTCATTTTCTTTTCTCAATTTCAATCTATATTCATGCTTTGGCTTGTGCCAATTCCTCCAACAAAGTTTTTGAGCCGAACGATATTTCTTCAATGCTTTGAGGGCAGTTTTGCCTTGTTGTTCATTTAAATAAATTATGCATTTGGAAATCATTTCTGGATGTGGCGTTCTCTCATCAGTGAATCCAATCATAAAGTCGACAAAATAATCTGGCTGAAATTTTAAAAATTATTATTTTTATTAATAATTAATAACAATAATATATTTTAATATACTATTTTTTATATTTTATATCTATTGGTCTTTGGCATTTTTGCAATTACTTAAAATTTAAAAAAGGAATAAAAAAAAATAAAAACATTAAAAAAAAAAGATTCTTAATATTAAAATAATTAAATTGGTAAAAAAATAAATCCGAATAGATTCTTTTATATGAAATATTCCTTAGTTCATACCTCTTTACATATTTGTAGAAAAAATCATTTTCTTACCTTGAAATCTGTAGGCATTGTGTTTAAATTCTGGGACAAAATAATATGATGCAGTTTAAATTCAAATTTGCGACAAAAGCAAATATGACGCATTATTTCATTCATAGTCAAAGGTCGGTAATTTGTTTCTTTTCCACTAATTATAGTCGTCAATTTGCTGTTGTAACTCCAAGTTGGCAAATATTCAAATTCTTCATAAATGTAATCATTATTGACTTTTTCAATCTGATAAAAATATAATTCATGACTTTAAATATTTTTAGTATAACGCACAATTTGAAGAATTCGATTGCATCTAATGCGCAAAAATTTGGTTAAAGTTGAATTACATTGCATCAATTTGACATTCTCTGGTCCAATAAACATTTTAGGGAGTTGCCATTTACACTATTAAATATTTAAAAATTTATAGACATTTTTAGTGAAAAATCAGTGAGCTGAAACATTTGAACCAATAATCATCCATCTAATTTCTAATTATTAAGCCAAAAACATACCTCCTTATTCTTTGGAAAAAAGCCATCTTTGATGTCGATTATAGATTGAATTGGACCATCTTTTTTCTTTTCATACTCCATCATTTTGTGCTCTTCAAATCTGGTCAATGGTATATATTTGATGATTTCGTAGAGAAGTTCTGGTGGCAAAGGATGACCATATTTCTTCCTTTCCATTCGACTTTTTATATTTCCCATTATAAATTCAAATTTTACTGCTTTTTTTAAAATTTTATTCTAAATTCTGAATATAAATTAATCATTTATCAAGCCAATAAATAAGAATTGTGGAAAAGTGGATATAATAATGCTTTATAATTCTTTTTAATAAAAATTTTCTAAAAAAAAGCCAATATCGTTTTCTTTGACTCACTAATCTATCGATGAAATTTGTCGTAATTATCAATTGATTATTTATTTGAATAGTTTTGAACCAAAAATCGATAATTGGTTTTGACGTTTTAAATTTATCTCAAATTAAAATTGTATGTCAATTATTAAGACCTCTAGACTTTCTCTTCTTCAAAAGTTTAAGGTCTTAGAATATTGAACAATAACCCTAAAACAGTTATAAATTTTTTGAAAACCATTATAAATTATTATATTTCTGGATGGATTTGTGGAAAGATGGGAGAGAGAGAATGGAAAAAATATTCTCAAATAATTGAAAGAATATTTTGAAAAAATTCCGTGAGGTTTTACTTTTAGAGGGCACATTTATTTTTGGATTGTGCGTTTGTGCCTGCTGTGCCTGCCGTGTCTCGATTCCCGAGTGTCGCCAAAATCGATTCCGTTCTCCTCCCCTACGCTAGCAGATGCCCTCTCATTATTGTTGGGGAAAAAGGGAAGTGAGAGAATAAGGTGACAAAGAATGAGTATTGGAAAGAGATAGCGAAATATATTCTAACAAAACAATTAAATATAATAGAAAGGAGAATTTTCTCGGCCAAAATAAAATAACTAATAGAAAAATGTCCAATTAAACATTATAAAATTTGAAGATTTTTGTAAAAGTAAATAATTAGCAAAAAAAAAATAAAAATTTTGGCATTTTTAGACTTTAAAAAGGACTCTTGAAAAAATTGGTTCATGAAAAAAAAATTATCTTTATATTCCTATTATT
Source organism: Pratylenchus scribneri (assembly GCA_030063045.1). NCBI lineage: Eukaryota > Metazoa > Nematoda > Chromadorea > Rhabditida > Pratylenchidae > Pratylenchus > Pratylenchus scribneri. The sequence goes on from JAQSEB010000213.1 coordinate 68,477, forward strand.
TCTTAAAGCAGTAAAAATAGCGAATTCAGCTGCTTTTTTGGTTCAAAAAGAGGTCGCTCTTCATTACTCATTACATAATGCGATCCCCTCGGTCATTGCTTTGCTCCTACCTCCATATAGGTGTTCTAAAATTTAAATGCCGATTTAATTTGCCTGAGGGGTTGATGAAAACTGAAAAGTGTTCAAAAGGAGAGACATTATTTTATTGAAATGGTCAAGGGGTTTTCACTTTTCAGCAAACCGTCCTTTCAGCATCAAATTTACAATAGATCATAATTCAACAAAACTGTTTGATGAAATCTTGGCATTGCTATCATTTTATTGAAGGGATATTAAAAATTTCCACAATTTCAAACTTATAAATAAGAAAACGAAGCCTCAATAAAATTTCATCATACGAAAAAGTTTTTTTTTGCTATTTATAGCTCAAATAGCTTTATGAAATGATAATAAAGTTACAACAAATGTTTTCGCTTTGCTGTATAAAAAATAGCAGGCGCTAACCGCTGAAACGGTGATAAAGAAAATCTTTCATCATTTTTTTATACAAGTTGGCGGTATTGATATTCAGGATAATAAAGTGTATCAAAATGAAGAATGAATGGATTGGCATATTTTATCAATTTTAATTCGTATCTATGTTCTGGTTTATGCCAATTGCTCCAATAAAATTCATAAAATGTAAGATCCCGCCTTGAACCATATTTATTCAATGTATTGAGGGCCTTCAGGCATTGTTGTTCATTATTTAAATGAATTATGCATTTGGAAATCATTTCTGGATGTGGCGTTTTCTTCGTAAATTCAATCAAAAAGTCGATGAAATATTCTGGCTAAAATTTAAAAAATTAAATGTTAAAAATTTAATAAATATTTTATTGACTGACCTCAAAATCCATGGGCAATGTTTTATAATTCTCGGACAAAATAAATGGTTGCATTTTAAATTCAAATTTGCGACAAAAGCAAATATGACGCATCATTTCGCACATTGTCAAGGGTCGATAATTTGTTCCCTTTTTGATAATTATAATCACAGTTTCCCACGTTGGAATTGGAACATTTGGAAATTTTTCATAAATATAATCATTGTTGATATCATTAATCTATAATGAATATAATTTAATTTTTCAATATTTTATAATTCACTTACAATTTGTAAAATTCGATTGCATCTAAAGCGCAAATATGTGGTTAAAATTGAATTGCATTGCAACAATTTGACATTCTCTGGTCCAATATACATTTTAGGACAGTCCCATTTATTCTATAAAATATTTAAAATTATTTATGAATTTATATTGATGTTAGAATTATAAAATTATTTGCTTATACTTTAATGGATAGAGAATATCATAAAATTATTTCATTAAAATATTAAAATGAAATGAATTTTCATATTTTATGATTTGTCAAAAATAACAGAACTTTTTTATTTAGGAGTAGTTGTTTGTTCGCTCCTATATACAATCCCCAAGGTTTGAATTAAAGTTAAATTGTAGAAGAAAAGTATAAAAATGCCCTGAAGTATAATCAAAGTCAGAATAAAAATTTTTGAAAGGTGTGAGATAAAATCAAAGTCACAAATTATAAAAAAGGCAAAAATGGGAATAATATATGTATTGTTAATAATTTTTGAAAATTTGAAATTTCGGAGTTAGTAAAGTGAAATTTTTTACTCAAAAACTATGCCAAATATCTGCAAAAATTAAAACATACAGAGATCGGTTCCTTTTTCCTTATGATAGCATTTTTGATATTAATCGTCCATTGAACAGTTTTCCCTTCCTTCTTTTTGATAATTTCGCGCTTTTCAAATCTGGTCAATGGTATAAATTTGGTGATTTCGTAGAGAAGTTCAGGTGGTAGAGGACGGCCATATTCCTCTTTTTTCCTCCTTTTCATTCGACTTTTGACATTTCCCATTTGTCCAACAATTTAATTTTTTAATATTCTCTAAAAAATGATGGAAATTTTAATGAATAATTATTAAAATGTTCAACAAATATTTGGTGATTTTCTCTCTTATCTACAAATCTTATGCGCAATCAAAGAATCTAATCAAGAAGGGATTATGATTTGGGTTAAGAATAAACAATATAAAATTGATTTAGATAATTTATATTCAAAAAACATGGGTAAAAAATAATAAGACTAACTTTCGATGAGTCTATTATGTATCTAAAGATTTATGGTTTGTGATTAATGAATATACCTCAAACTATCATTCTCTTATTTGGTAAATATATTATTAATAAATTGTTATATTTTGGGATTAACGGACGGGGAAAAATATTCTCGAATAATAGAAAAAGGATGCTCTGTCTGTGTGACAATTCTTCGAGGTTTACTTTTGCAGGACACATTTATTTTTGGATTGTGCTTGCTGAGTGACTCTCGACTCCCGAGTGTCGCCAAAATCGATTCTGTCCTCCTCCCCTACTCTCTAACAACAAATGCTTCTTGCATTATTTTTATATAAAGCAAAAGAGAACTGAGAGGAAAAGTGGCAACGAATGAGTAGAAGCTATAAGGTTAGAGAAAAAGAAATAAAAATATAATTGATTGAAAATTTTCTTGGAGAAGCCATCGGACGCTGGTCAAGCCGCAGGACTCTATACAAGAAAAGTCATAAAAAGCAATTTCACTATTTGATAATGATGTAAAATTCATAATTAATCGGATTAAAATTCAAATAGATATAGTCAAAAAAACCAAAAAATATGAAAAATTGTATCATACGTATTCTCATTATTTTTGTAAGAATGAATATTCTTATTCTTTAATTACGATAGAAAACTTCCAAATTGCTCGCGGAAAAAATCATTAATAAAAGGAAGGGAATGCAAAAAAGTTTTTACATCATTGCGATGGCATATAGACGATATTGAAGTGTATCAAAATTAAGAATGAATAAATTGGCATCTTTCTTCTCCAAATTCAATTCATATTCATGTTCCGGTTTTTGTAAATTTTTCCAAATAATTGTAAGATTTAGTCCCGAATGATATTTCTCAAATGCTTTAAGGGCATTTTTGCCTTGTTGTTCATTTAATTGAATTATGCATTTGGAAATCATTTCTGGATGTGAAGTTCTCTTCGTAAATCCAATCAAAAATTCGATGAAATATTCTGGCTAAAATTTACAAAATTCAATTAAGTAATATTTTAGGTCCTTTATTATTAAATTTAAGTAAGAAAATTCCCGTTTTCTTTCTTTCTTTTGACAATTCAGCAATAAATAAATTTACAATACTGCATTTGATATGGACTATAATATAATCCAAGAATAAGAATTTTCTTATTCAAAATACTTAAAAGTAAACCCCCCAAAAAATGTCAAATTGTAAATTGTTGTCAATTGCAAATATGCAAAATAAAATTAAAATGTAATTGTTCCAGAATTTTTTTTTAAAAATATGAAAATATTGTACAATAAGAATAATAATAATAATGTAGATTTGTCACTTTTCGTTGACTTCTTTCTTTCCATCACATTTTAATGGTTGATCATTTTTTGTTGATGGCACCTAGAGAAAACAGCAAAAATAATTATCCCAAATTGAATTTAAATCAAATCTAATAAAAAATCTATTAAGGGAACAGGACTAAAATCGAAATTTACAATAATTTAATAATAAATTAAAAATGGCAAAAATAATATTGAGATTATTGAAATAATTAATAAAATTTAATTTCAAATTGTTTAAATATTTTTTAACCTTTTCCACCAGTAGAAGTAGATGCATTAATCATTTTTGTTACGGTATCCTTTATTTGTGCCACATTGTCAATTTCGGCTACTTCATTGCCTTTTCCTTCCGCTGTTTCGCCGTCATTCTCATTTTCAATGCTTGTTTCCATGTATTGATTTTGGTTTGCGGCTAACACCAATTCCGGAGTGAGTTCAGTGCCATTCGGGAATTGATAATTATGGTCGTGATCGTGGTCTGGAATTATTTATTATTTAATGTAAAATCAGAATTCAAAATTGATTATGCCTTAACGAAATTATCAAAAACTTTATAGGAGAGAATTGGGCCTTAGGGTAATTTTGTGGCTCGACCATTTTTGAACTAAATTTGATATTTTGAAAAGCTACCAATTTTCTGCTATTGAATGAAATGTTTCAGAATTAGATTGGTTCATCCTTTGTGAAAATATGATTCGTAAACAAAAATTAAATAATTTTTATACTTGAGTTTTTTGATAAAAGTCAATTGGATTTTTTCTTAATTTCATAGGTCAAATTTAAAGGCTTTTCTGTGGAATAAATTTTCGAAATACTTTTCCTCATCCAGAAGAAATCCGAAAAATGAACTAATTAAAAATATTTCAAATTATTACCGTGATCGTGCGTATGGTCGTGATCTGAAAATATTTGAAAAATTATTTAAGATAGATGACATTAATAAAAATACCGTGGTCATGTGTATGATCGTGGTCATGGTCTGAAAAAAAATGGTTACAATAAAATATTTTATTGAAATATATAAGGAATATTTTTAGGAATTTTTAAAGTTGCACTTTTTTCGGAAAAAGATTGAATAATTTAAAAAATTAATTTTTAAGATTAATATTTATTTTTGTTTCTAAAACTAAATTAGGAAAATAATTTTAAAGGAAAAAAGGCAATTTTATTTAAATTAATGCTAAAATATTTTTTTATATAAAATTTCACTAAAACCATACCATGGTCGTGGTCATGGTAATCATTTGCATTAATCATGGATCCACTGCCCATATTCATATTAAAAATTTTGGGCAGATGCAAATTTAATGTTCCATTGAATTGGCCACCTTTTATGAGTTTGGAGGAATTTAATTATAATTTAAAAACATTTATTCCAAAAATCAAGTGAAATTATTTTGAATTTAAGCGAAGTCTATTTATTTACTATTCTTTAAAAAAAAAATATACAATTCTCAAATGCCAAATTATTATTTAAGCTTAATATAGATAAATGCAATTTTAAGGGGAATTAAAAATTCCCCGTTCCAAAAATTGTATGGTTTGGTCCCTAAGACTAAAAAATCTCATCTGGTCATTTCCCCAGCATTAATTCTCCTCTTTTCTTTCCGCTTCGATGAAAAATGTTTATGGGAAGCAAACAGCAATAGGAAAGAGAACAAGGGAATGGGCTTGGAAGCAGAAAACAATTCGCCTACTCTCTCGCCCCAAATTCGTGACTCTCTCGCTCGCTGTTTTTTACCTTCATTTTGGGCTTACCCATCCAATATATTAATAAGGAAAGGATTAAGGATTGAGATATATAATGACTACCAAAAAAAAAAAACAAAAGCTTATGGAATTAAATTTAAACAGGCCCACTTTTTATGAAATATTAATTATTAATTTAACAAAAAAAAAACTAATTTGAAAATTATTCCAAACAAATTTTATCCTATTTTTACCAATCAAATAATTAAGCCCATTCCCAAATGGTAACTCTTGATTAATATTTGCAAAGCTTAATTAAAAGTTTATAAAATTTTTAGGGAATTCAAAATTCCCCGTCCCAAAAATTGTTTGATCCGAAAGGAGAAAAAATGTCATTTGGTCGTTTCCATGGCATTAATTCTCCTCTTTTCTTTTGGATTCGATGAAAAATGTTTATGGAAAGCAAACAGCAACTGAGAAGAGAATAAGGGGAATGGGCTTGGGGACAAGACAGAAAACACCCAATTCGCATACTCTTTCACCAAAATTCATTTCTCCTCTCACTCGCTTTTTTTTTATAATTTTGCTATGGGCTTTTCTAGCCGAAAACCTTAAAGCAAAAATACTTATTGAATAGATTTCCACTTATTTTTTTATTTAATTTTTATGAAATATTAATAAATTTAATAATAAAAAAACATTAAATTTATTAATTTATTTAAAAAAATATATTATTCAAGCTTATTTTATAAATTTTTTGGTAAACACCTTCTAGGGATACAGTAATTTTCATTATTGGTCCTCCATCTGTATTGTTTTGTGCTGTTTTTACAGTGTAATTTGCTAATGGAATTGCAACATCTTGTCCGTCATTTTCATCTCCAAATGCAATTTGGCTGCTCAAAAACAGACAAGCAAAATAAAGTATAATTCGCAACATTTTTTTAAACTTTCTAAACTTGAGTTCAGTTTAAAATATTCTCAAATATTTATAATAAAATTTTGGTAATAGTGTCGTTCGTAGGCCCCCTTTTTTGACAAAAATTTTTTTTATTTTATTTTAAGCTAAAAACATGTATTTAGGGGTTTTCGATGATGGGGAATCCGAATTTAGCATTTACTTTTCATTAATTAAATTTCCTGAACCAGTATAGGTTTACAAACCGGTTTCGAAAAAATTGAACTTTGGTATTTTGGGTCAAATTATATATTAATCGATGCGCCTCGACGATCTGATCGCGAATATGCACTTTATTTCACATAAAACTTAAAACCAAAAAAGTTATGGCCATTTTAGTCACGTGGGCCAGGTATATACTTTATGGATTTTTAATGGCCATAACTTTTTTATTTTTGAGTTTTATGTGAATCCGATTGCAGATTCGTAATCAGCTCGTCAAGACGCGTCAATTGATATATCATATGACCCAAAATACCAAAGTTCAATTTTTTCGAAACCGGTTTGTAAACCTATACTGGTTCAGGAAATTTAATTAATGAAAAGTAAATGGTAAATTCGGATTCCCCATCATCGAAAACCCCTAAATACATGTTTTTAGCGAAAAATAAAATTGAAAAAATTTTTTGTCAAAAAAAGGGGGCCTACGAACGACACTATTACCAAAATTTTTCATAATTCCTAAAAAAAATTCTATAATACTGTCCAAAATTTTCAAATTCCTGAATTATAAAATGGTTACTATTCCTTCAGAGTCTCGAAGTCAATATCGAAGAAATCTTTTTCCCAAGAAGTCAATTCATACCAATCGCGCTGAAAAATTAATTTTTGAACTAAAAATTTTCAAAAAATTTACAGATTTCGAAAAAAAGTCTGACCATAAATTTTTTTAAATTTGAGAAATCTTTCCAATTTTAAAGGTAATTTAGGACATTAAAAAATGCTTGGTAAATAATACTAACTTTTAACACAAAAACAAATGATTTTTAAAAGGCAAAATTTGGTGAAATTTTTTAAATTTTATCTTACTATGTTCAAAGATATAATTTTGTAATTTGAGTCTTGTTATGTTTTTCGGTCTTTAAAATGCAATATTAAAAGTCAAATTTATAAAAAAATCATTGGATTCTGCTCGTCAATATCGATATCCTTTCTCAAAAAAACTAAAATAAATCTCACATTAATTTTGTGTCTATTTTTATTGCCTTTTATGATAAAGATTCGTAGTAATATATTACCAAGATGACATAAAACTGCATTATGTAAATTCTATGACAAAATCCCATTTTCTTATTATTCCATCAAATAATATATTTTTAATAAATAGAATATTTACTTACTGTTGCATTGTATTGGTCCATTTTGACCTCCACTTCCGGCTGCCCTTTATGTTGTTCCATCCATTCCAGAATTTTGCCAAAACAAAGGCCGGTGATCTCACCCAATGGGAAAATGAATGGTTCGGCATTTTCCTCTTCTTCCTCATCGAATTCCTCTTCCATTCCCAATGTTTCCCACATGGTCATGAAAGTTTTCGACTGCTTCATCAAATGAAATGGGACCTAAATATCTTATGGATATTTATTAAATTAAAATGAAAATAAGGCTGTCGGGATTTATCCCGATCTTTGAATTTTGTTTCCCTTTTTTGTTAACCAATTTTATTTGTTAATGTCAAAATTTTGTGCCTCCCTTTTGCCATTTTCTATCCATGAATTGTCAGCCGAATCACCGTTTTTTGCCTACGCCTTTGGGCAATTTTTCCTTCTATTCAAAAAGAGGCAAATAACGGCGATTGGGCTCACTTTTTCCACTCATTCAAAAAAGACCCATTGCTTTATTCATTCGTTCCGAACAAATTGAATTTATTCACATAATTTGGAAATTGGAATAAAATTAAAGTAAATATTCGTTTATTTCGTTCGTCTTTGGGAAAAGTCACAGTCAGTCAAGTCAAAATTTGACAAGTGGTGCCGCTACGAACCTGCCAATTTGCGGGCAAATTCTGCCAATTTTGCGAAACCGGTGATCCTCTATAGGGTCAGGTTATTTACGTAATTTAGAAAAATTCGAAAACCAAGGGCGGGCACTCGAAAGGACCAAATTAAAAAATTCGAAAAATAATTCGTTCGTGAAATACAGGTCAAAAAGCGATCAAACTGAACCAGCAAAGAGGACAGAATCGATCGCCAATTCGAGACCAAAACCGGAGAGTCTTCGAACAAAACCGCAATCAACAAATTCGTCTCAGAAGCGGTCGAAGAATTGAATTCCATCAACGGTGGGCAAGGCATTTCGAACGACAAGGGCGACAACAAATTCGCAATCGTCCAAACCAAAACCGGAGAAGCAATCAAAGGAGAGGCCGAGGGGGATACGCAGTTCCCCAGCAAATTGTGATCCAAATCCCGGAACAACAGCAAAAACAAATCCAACAACAAGCACCTCCTCCTCCTCCACCACCGCCTCCGGCATATTACGCTCATCAACCGCAACAACAAATCCAACAACAAGCACCTCCTCCTCCTCCACCACCGCCTCCGGCATATTATGCTCATCAGCATCCAAATCCTTACGTAATTCGAGCGCCTCATCAAATTCAAGTGCCTCATCCGATTCAAGTGCCACAAATTCAATATGTCGGCAATCATTATGGCCAATATCAAGCCTACCCGGGAACGCCTCAAACGTTACGTGGACGAGGCAGCCGCCGCGGATTTCACAATCAACCGCGATTTGATTGGCGCTGAAAAAATGGCACGATGTGAGTCTATTAAAAAGTCCCTTGAATCGTTCATTGAAAAAATCGAAAGGGCAATAAATTTATTGGAAAGCGCCAATTGGCGTTGGGCTGAATGGATGGGAAAATTACAAATAGCCCAAAAGGATGCCGAAAAAATAGTTTTTGATGATTTTTCGAATGGGGATGAAGGCCATCTAAAATTAATGGAAACAGGGCAAGAAAGTTTGAACCAATTATATGAAAATTTACGCATCTTAAACGATTTGATGAAACCGCCCGATTTAGTGCCTAGACAAGAGCCAACCCCAACTCAAGCCCAATTAAATGCCACATTTATGGATGCATTGCCTAACATTGAACTCCCAAAATTCGGGGGAGAAGTGGCTGAATGGGAAACATTTTATGAGGATTTTATTAGCCTCATTGACGACCGCCCTCTTTCGGACAAATTAAAACATTCGTATTTAAGAAAAGCATTAGTGGGCGATGCTGATGATTTAGTTCGAGGATATGCCATTACGGCAAATAATTACCAAACCGTTTTGGATGTTTTGAAGGATCATTACGGAAATAAAAATCTAACAAAAAGTGCTTTACACGGCGAATTGAACAAAATGAAAAAAGCCACTCAATATGTGCCCGAAATAAAGGCAACTTTACGTAAAATCGACTGCATTATTCGCCAATTAAAAAATTTGGGAGAAGATATTAATCACGAGCAAATAAGAATCCAAATACAGAAAAAAATGCCAAAATGGATTTTAAAAGAAATTATCAAAAAAACTAGGGCAAATCCAGAATGGGAAGTAGAAGAAATGTTGAAATTTCTTGACGAAACTATTCAGCTCGAAGAGCAAGTTTTTAAAGCCCAAAATGATTTTAATGACGAATTTGTAATTGAGAAAGATAAAAAAGGGCCTAAAAGGCATAACAATAATAAAAATTATAAATCCACGGCCATGTATGGATTGGCCCAAGATGAAAAGAAAGAAAATAAATGCGCAATGTGTCAAGGCGCCCATTTTGAATCCAAATGCCCAAAATACAGTACCCGTAAAGAAAGGGTTGATAAATGCCAAGAATTGGGCCTATGTTTCAAGTGTTTTAATAGTGGCCATTTCTCAAAAAATTGCAAAAAAGAAATCAAATGCATTTTCTGTAGAAAACCCGGACACAACATTCTTTTTTGTGCAAAAATTTACCAAAATAAAGGCAAAGAAAAAGAAAAGGAAAAGCCAAAATATAAAAAGACGAATAAAGGGCCATCAAAAAAGATGTGCGCTGGAATAGAAGAAAATGAAAATGAATCGGACTCTGATTCCGATGATGAGAAACAGCAAATGAATGCTGGAATTGAGAAAAAAGACATCGAAAAGGAAGAACCCGTTTTGCTCCAAACAATTTTTGGCAAAATTTCGGACCCAAATAATCCAAACAAAAATGAAACAGTGCCAATTTTCTTAGATGGTGGCTGCCATATATCATTACTAGAAAATAGTTGGGCAGAAAAAATGGGTTTAAGACCAATAAAAATACACGAATTCAATGGCTCTGGCATATTCGGTCAAAAAATTAAACAAAAAATGCCCGTTTATGAAATAAATTTACATTGTGAAAATGGTGAAATAATTTTGATTCATGTCAGGGGCGCCCAGGATGTGATGCGCCGAATGAGGATCCAGGGCAATCAATGTGCAAATGCCGCAGAAAGAATGAAGTTCATTCCGGAGAATTATTTTAAAATAACAAAGCCCACATTGTTAATTGGATCCGATCTTTATGCAAATTTGTTAAAATTAAAAGAAACTAAATCAGGATTCTGCGTATTGCATACTAAATTAGGAAAAGTGTTAACAGGTCCAGGGAAAATTGAAAATGAAATAATGTGTCATTTAAATGAAAATGACTTCCACCAGTATTGGGAATTGGAAGGGATAGGCATCAATGATTGCCCCAGCCAAAATGACGACCTGGTGGCAATTCAACATTTCAATCGAACAAAAAGAATTGCACAAGATGGCCGCTATGAAATCACTTGGCCTTTGAAAAATGATAAAATTCAAATTGAAAATAATTATTTCCAGGCTTTTTCAATATTGAAATCAGTTTGGCGAAAATTGAAAGAAAAGCCAGATTTGTTGGAAAAATATGATAAAAAATGGAAAGAGCAAATGAATGATAAAATTCTAGAAATAGCCCCGGATAGAGAAACTCCCGGGCAAACATTTTATTTGCCCCATCATGCTGATTATAATAGTGAGAAAGGAAAAATTCGGCCGGTTTGCAATGCTAGTTTTAAAAAGAAGGGCCAAAAGTCACTCAACGATCAAATGTACCGAGGCCCAGTATTGCTTCCGGAATTGGCCGGCCGGTTATTGGTCTTTCGGATGGGAAAAATTGTCGTTGTTGCAGATATAAAAGGGGCCTACCATCAAATATCCATCGCTGAAAGCGATAGAGATTTAATGAGATGTCTTTGGTTAAGAGACCCCAATTTGCCCCCAACACAAGAAAATATTATAAAATTGCGTTTTTGTCGCATTGTTATGGGGGTAATCTGCTCCCAATTCCTGATGAATGCATGCATCAATGATCATTTGGACAAATGCCC
>JAQSEB010000214.1:0-220928 GCA_030063045.1 Pratylenchus scribneri
AATGGACAGGAATTTATTCTATACCCAAAAATGCTTATTCAAAATAAGTTGAAAATGAAAATGTGGTCCAAAATATTTAATGTTAAAATTCTATGGGAAAAAAGGATGGAATCATAATGCAAAATTATATTGAAAATATCAAAAATTCATTAAAATTACCAACAAAAATTGGCTTAAAATTTTACCATTCTATTGGCAATTTTTCTGACTCAATTTCCATTCAAAAAAAAAGTTTTAATTTAAAAATTTGTCACTGTAATTGTAAAAAATAATCCAATAAAGTTATTTGGGACTCAGCGAATAAAAGTGAATTTGAAAAAAAATGTGCAAGAAAGTGCATAAAAATACACACACAATTCACAAAAAATTCGAATCACAACTTTTTTGATCGTGGGTAAAAAAAGCTTCGAAAAATGTGTTAAAAATGGTCTTGCGAAGCAATAAAATTTTTTTATCGAATATTAAAATTTCCCCAACCTTCAAAAATTCATGCTTGTCAATTAGCATATTTTCGTCCTCGTCAAACATGATGAAGGCCACATTGAAGGAATATTGCGATTCTTAAATGGCGTGAAAATTATTTTTTTAATTTAAAATCCATCCAAACTTGTCAAAAGTGTGACCAGGAACAAATATTCCGCATAGGAAATTATGCCGGACTCGCCCAATTCCCGGAACATTCGATGGCTTCCAAGCCGTAGAGGTGGCGTATTTTTCAACATTTTCTTCACTTGCTGCTCATTTATTACGGTTCGAAAGACGCGCTCTTAGAAAATATTATTAAAATTATTTGAAAAATTAAAATGAAAAAAACCTCTGGGTTCATCAAGTGTGAGGGAGTCGAGGAAATCCTGTGGTGACATGAAAGTTTAAATATAATAATGATCACCATTTAAAAAGCCGGAATTTACCCCATCGTATTCAATGGATGCAAATTTTTTGAACCTGAAATGAATGAAAATTTAATTTTGAAAAATAAATTAATGGCCAAAATTTTTGAATAAATGGTATTCTGAACCTCACTCCTCACCTAATCCTCTGAAAATGTTTAATACTTTTAACTTTTCGGTTATCCGAGTGCAGATTTGAAAGAATGATTTTAGTTAGGTGAATTTAGGATTGGCTAATTTTGGGAATAACTTAAGAAGGTAATTTCGGGGGAAAAATCTGCAACAGCACCAGGGTAACCGATAAATATAGTAATTGTTCTTATGAATTCTATTAAAAATTATCATCAAATCTAATTGATAGAAAAATTTTAGAAAAATTTTGCGATAATAAAATTAACCGTTTAAGCCGTTTTGGCAATTTAATATTCTCCGCTTCATCCGGATCATCTTCTTCCGTCGCTGTCTTTTTTATCGGTTGCAATGCCAATCTAGCGAATATCGTGATGCCGGCTGTCAATCTCAACAGTGCCAATGTCGAAAATAAATTGACAATGGGAAGGCAGAATGGCCGTTGTGGAATGCGCAAATATATTCGTGAAGTTTTATTGTAGAATTTGTCGAAAATAATGGAATAGTTTAGACTTTTAATTATTCTTTGCATATTCATTTATTTTTGCTAAATTTTAAAAGTGAAATATTAACGAATTAATAAAATAAAATAAAAAATATAGAAAATCGGGAAGCAACCGTGCTAGAAAAACGAGTTTTCTAAAAGTCCACTCCATTCCAATAATCAAAATATCAGAAAATTTGTTGGTACATATACTTAATTCATATAGTTTAATGAGAAGCAAATTAGCAGATTATTCTGTGACTAGAACTAGAAGTTAATTATTTACTTAATGAAGGTGGAAAGAAATGTCCCGCTCCCATTGATTGGGCCAATGCCGAACAAATTGTGCCGAATGCATTTTGCTGGATCAATCGAATCGAATTTACTGGATAGCCAAAAGGGACATAGGAATAAGGTTTACAAAATAATATAAATATAAAATATAAGCACCAAAAAAATCAATAGGGAAAAATAATATAAAGAGGAAAGAAAAATTTATGAGTTTCGGGAGACCAGCTTTATTTGCACGGTAGCATTTAAGATACATTTTTTAATATAAAAATGGCAAATTTAAAATAACTAATTGCGTTTAATATGGATACTAATTTTTTTGCAAGAAAATAATATTTTTTTGCAAGAAAAAATTATTTTTTTGCAAGAAACTATTTTGCATATTTTTTTTGCAAGAAAATGTTATTTTTTTGCAAGAAAATAAATATATTGCAACGAAAATATTCTTTTTACATAAAAATGATTTAAAGCCGGATATGGGGGGATTAAGGTGGATATGGGGGGATTAAGCTCCGAAATGGACAGGAAATGGCCCGGAAGGCCACAGGAAGTCAGGGAAGTGTAATAGAGGCCCAGAGACTGCGCGGGATTAAGCCGGATATGGGGGGATTAAGGTGGATATAGGGGGATTAAGCCGGATTATGCCCCGAAATAGATGTAGGGTTAGGCCCTAATCCCTATATGGAGCCACTGATGGCTTTTGACTGGTCATCCTGGCCCTAATCCTAATCTCTAAATAGGCTTAATCCTCCATTATCCACGTTAATCCCTCTATATCCGGCTATATCCCGTGTGCTCCGAACCTCTAAACCCCTAGCCCCTAGATCCCATGCCGCCCCTAACCATAACCCTAATCCCTAGCCCCTAGCTAAGCTTAATCCGGCTTAATCCCCCTATATCCACCTTAATCCCCCCCATATCCGGCTTAATCCCTTGCCGTCTCTGGGCCTCTATTACACTTCCCTGACGTTCCTGTGGCCTTCCGGGCTATTTCCCGTCCATTTCGGGGCTTAATTCCCCCCATATCCACCTTAATCCCCCCATATCCGGCTTTAAATCATTTTTATGTAAAAAGAATATTTTCGTTGCAATATATTTATTTTCTTGCAAAAAAATAACATTTTCTTGCAAAAAAAATATGCAAAATAGTTTCTTGCAAAAAAATTATTTTTTCTTGCAAAAAAATATTATTTTCTTGCAAAAAAATAATTACTCGTTTAATATTTTTATTCTGCCCCGAAAATAGCAAGAAAATTGTATATGTGTTTGTGTTTAATTAAAGTCCATTAAAAATAATTTGTTTAATCAATGAGACCATCCAAAATCATTTGGGCAAAATAGCGGCGAATAAACGGGACATTTTTCTGTGATATCGTCCTTTTGTTAATGGGGATTCCCTCCATTTTCAACAATGCAAACATTAACGTAAATACTCCACAATCCCAATTTGATTCCTGTTGAGGGGTATCATCATTGTGGACAATTCTTTTCCATTGACTCATTTCTTCCGGTAAATTTTCGAATTTTTGCTTTTTTGCAAGCGAATAGATGATGTTCCTAGTTTAAAAAATAATTTTTGAATAAATATTCACCCTCACAAAATGAAAATTGATAATTGCTCTTTGATCAGCTTCGAGGGTTCGCATTGTTGTGAATCGAAAATTTCGAATACAAAATTCTTTAGATCAATAACACCCATAGTTGCGTGCAAATTGAAAATGACCGGAACGAAAATTAAATCGGTTTCTTTCAATACAATTTCCTTCACTTTGAAATCATGTGCGAAATTTTTGACCATTTCATGATCCATAAAATTGCATCTCTCTTTTCCTTGACTGATCTTTTCTAATAAAAAATTGATCATTTCTTGAGATAACATAATTCCATCCTCCAATGATTTCAACGACCCGAAACTGATTAAATCTGGATAATCCTGTAAAAAATATTTTTCCCTCATAAATTTTCCATCCCTATTAAATTTTTCCACCTTGAGCCAATATTCGTAATCATCTAAATTTTTTATGACGTTGCCATAATCTCGCATCATATCTGCTCTATATTGTTCCCATCCAATAGTTCTATTTCCTTTTAAAAAGTGCATTTCCCTTAATCTCGGCCAAAAAATTTTTCGCTGATACAATGGCTTCAAAGTTAGCCCTTCAATAGGAACCAGCGTTTGATCGATTGTATAATTGTATAGCGATTGATGCCTCTAAAATATTATCAATTCCAATCCAAAACACATAAATTAATAATTTTCAATTAAGAAACAGCATTAGCAATTGCTCAATCATTCATTTCTTTAGCTCAAGAAATTCTACCACCTAGCACCGAACATTTACAATAATTTGCTTGGAGGAGCGAATCTACGACCAAATTGCGGAATTTTTGCAAGCCCCAGCCCCAGGGTGGCAATGGTTCGGCGAACGGCGAATGCATTAATTCGCGCATTGATGATAGTGGGCAAGTTTGTAAAGGTTAAAGAATTGAGGATAATTTTAGAAAGCATTTTATTAAAATTAATATTCGGGTGGGATACGCATTATATTTTGTTTCTAATAACTCATCAACGATTAATTAATTTAGATGAATTTAGTATTAAATTTAAACCAAACTTTTTTTGACTATATAATATTATTAATTTTGTTTAATTGGTTCAAAACTGATCGAATTGTTTACTTTAAAAATCATTTAACCTTATTAAGTATTATCAAAATTTAAATTTGTTTTTTTTTTTGAGCATAATTACATCAATTTAAAAATAATCTAATAATATTAATATTATTGGATAGCCAACAGTCAGTTTCTTTAATTTGATAACAAAAACATAAAAATTGGTATGGTCCTTGATGACATAATCATTTAAATTAAATAATCCAAACTCTGCCTTCTTTAAGTCATTAAATTAAATTTATGAGTCAAGTGAATTACTCGGAATCTATTTTTTCACCATTTTTTTATAATCGAATAAAGATTTTATTTTTCCATTATTTCATTTTACATATTTTAATACCTTATTATTATCCGTAATTATCATAAAATGGCAAAGATGAAGTGAATAAAAGTAAGTTCAGAATAGACGTAATTAAAATCAGAAAACATTAAAATGGAAAAAATCTTAAGGTTTAAATAATTTTTTATTGGAATAATTTTGCAAATTTTTAAAATACTTTTTCTCAAAATTTTGAATTTCACTCAATAGTTTTTTAAATTCTATAGTATTGAATAGTTGAAGAATAATATTTTTTATTTAATTTAATATAAAATAAGGAAAAGATTAAATGCAAAAATTCTCAATCTAAAATTGCTTCAAGGGTATTTTTGCCAAAAATGAAAATTTTTTTTGAAAGTTTTCTAAGTAACCTAGGTCAAAAATAATAATAAGGGTATTTTTGGATATAGAAAACATATTTTAATTAATATTTTTCAAAATGGAAAACATCTTAAGGTTTAAATAATTTTTTAATTGGACCATTTTTGCAAATTTTTAAAATACTTTTTCTCAAAATTTTGAATTTCACTCAATAGTTTTTTAAGTTCTATAGTATTGAATAGTTGTGGAAAAATATTTTTTATTTAATTTAATATAAAATAAAGAAAAGATTAAATGCAAAAATTCCCAATCTAAAATTGCTTCAAGGGTATTTTTGCCAAAATTGAAAATTTTTTTTTGAAAATTTTCTAAGTACCTAGGTCAAAAATAATAATAAGGGTATTTTTGGATATAGAAAACATATTTTAATTAATATTTTTCAAAATGGAAAACATCTTAAGGTTTAAATAATTTTTTAATTGGACCATTTTTGCAAATTTTTAAAATACTTTTTCTCAAAATTTTGAATTTCACTCAATAGTTTTTTAAGTTCTATAGTATTGAATAGTTGTGGAAAAATATTTTTTATTTAATTTAATATAAAATAAGGAAAAGATTAAATGCAAAAATTCCCAATCTAAAATTGCTTCAAGGGTATTTTTGCCAAAATTGAAATTTTTTTCTAAGAATTTTCTAGGCCTCTTGGGTCAAAAATTATATTAGAAATTTTAATATACCTAGAAAAATATTTTTATTTTTATTTATTTCAAAATTCATTAAATTATTATATCAAATTATTTTTTTTCAAATTTCCATTTTTGCAAATTTTTAAAATACTTTTTTGTAAAAATTTGAGAGAAAATTAATCAATAAAAAATTACATAAGATTTTCTAAGAGCTAAAAAATATATTTTATTTAATTTCATCACAAAAAGGGAAAAAATTAAATGCAAAAAATTTAAATCAAAAATTGCATCAATTGTTGCGGAATGGCAAAAAGTGCGATTGACCAAGGATTGCGCAGCGTCAAAAATGGAAGTGATCGAGAAAAGCGAATTAAACGAAATGCTGATTGAGAGAAATAAAAAAGAAGAAAATGAAGAGAAATGCCCAAAAATTTAATTTGAAGAAAATATGTTAATTTTCCAATTAAATTTTTCATTTCATTTTTTGCTATTTTCTTCCAATCAATTGATTCTTTGTGCTTTTTCTCACAAGATTGTTATCAGCAAAATATCCGCCTCTTTCATACTCTTTCCTATCCCTGTGATGATGATTTTTTCATTCTTGTCAAATCAAACAAAAACCAAACAAATGAATTAATAAAGAAGTGTGAAAATTAAAGTGTGAATTTTCAACTCCATATACCATCTGCCAAACTCAAATAAGTAGCCGACGGCGAAAAAACTGAATTTGGAAACATCAACATCATCAATTTTGTGGCAAATTGGAAAAGCCGCAAAAACACCAAAAATTGTCAATTGCCACCCAACTCGGACCATCCAGGAGAACCTTGCACACAAACAATCATTGAAATTCTTTAAGTGGCGACCCTGGCAACCTGGAAGGTTTGAATTTAAAAAAGTGGGAAATTGAATAATTTGAAAATAGGTAAATTTTGGTAAAATAATTGAAAATAAAGGAGTAGGTAAATGGAGGATAATGACCCACCTCCACCCCCCAGACCAAAATCAAGTTATGAATGTGAAATTAGGAAATATTGGAAACTGCTGGAATTGATTATAGAGGAAAATGTGCCAGAAATGTCAGGAGATAGGGCGACAACGAATTCGCTTAAGCGATTATATTATAGGGTTAAAAATAAATTTGAGGAATTTGACATTTTGTTAGGAAAAATTGCTAAAGAAATAGGAAAAGCACATGAATTATTTGCAACTTTGACTGCAGCATATAAATTAGGAAAAGAAAATAGCTTTAGGACATTTTTGAGAGAATTTAATCTGGGAGAGAAGGTACAAATGGCAAAATTAGCACAAAATAGGTGGGAATTATTGCTAATATATTTAGCGGATAGATTAAACATTGACATTGGATCATCTTATTCAGATAGCGCGGGTATGACTAATATTATGAGGATTACATTTTGGGCAAATTCCGTCGAAAGAGAAAATGAATTAGGATCTGTTGAATATTTATCAGAATTTGAGAATGAAAATGAAGAAAATAGGGAAATTTCAGAAAAGGAAATTGAAAATTGTCAAAGGGAGAAGAGTGAAATTGAATTTTTAGAATTAATAAGAAAAATGAAAGATGAACTAAAGGAATCCATTGTTTTTGATCAAAAAATCTTGGCAATGTCTGAAGAAAATTCGATCAAAATTTCGCATAAAATGGAAGGAACGAAGGCGTCTCTTGACTTATTCAAAATGGATAGTTCGTTTGAAAATTATGAAGAAAGGATTCTTAAATTTGAGATTATGCTTGAGACTTTGGATGATAAAAATAATGCCGAAATAAATGAAAATTTCAATTTGTTAGAATCGTGTCTTTTTAACTTAGATTCGGGAATGAAAATATGTAATTATGGATTAGGTTATGATAAAGATATCGCGATTGAAAATTCATGCGTTAATTTCATTCAGAGTGAGCAAGAAAACTTGCCATTATTAAATTTAGGAGATGCCATTGAGAAAAATGATAATGTAGATGTAGTACAAAAGGAAAATCAAAATCAACAGTCTCAACACGCAAAATCCAATTCAGAATTAACTCAAGAAATATCTAATTCAGGGAATAAAATAATATCAGAAGGCGCTATTAAGAGAATCGAAAATAGTTTTAAAATTTGTGGATTTCCACTTCGAGGAAATTCAAAACAAAAAGCTGTTTTAAAAAACAATATTGGGTTTGAGCAAACGAATAAAGGTCAAAAAGAACCAAAATTTCAGAAAAAGGGTCAGATATTCGTTCATATAAAAGAAGACGAAAAGAAGGGAAATATTTAGGGAAAAATAAGTATAATATGAAAAATGGCCAATCAAAAACAGAAATTTATGATAAGCAGCGTAGGCAAAATAATAATAATTATTCACTAAAATTTGCTTGCAACAAAGCAAACTATCGGCCACCTATTCGCTATTACAATTGTCAATTTATTGACAAGAATAAACAAGAATTTGGACTAAATAGGGAAAACCAAAATAATAAATTTAGGCAAATTCACAATGAGTTTAGGAAAAGTAAAAAATTTGAAAATGTGAACAAATTTAGTAGGGAATTCAGATCACGGCCAAGAATTGAAAATCCCAATCAAGCGGGTAATGTGAACAAAGAATATTTAATTATTAGGCGAGAATCAATTTACCAAAAAAGCCATCTTGCACTGGATAAGAAAAATTTGGAAAATTTAGGAAAAAACATTATTGAAAACGGAGAATTAGGAATCGATGAAAAGAAGGAAAAATTCGAATTTGAATTAGGGAATATTAATGACAATTTGGAAGCTAGAATTGTTCATACAAAGACTAATCCGAAAATACAAAATAGGGATACATCAATTATGAATAATTTAACTGACACTGAAATTTTTGAGATTATGAAAAATGCATTAATTATAGGATTAGGTATTTTGAATATGTATCAATGGAATAATAGGTTGATGAAGAAAAGAAAGATTAGGGAAGAAAACAACAAAACTTTTTCAAGGGGGAGTGTTGCGGAATGGCAAAAAGTGCGATTGACCAAGGATTGCGCAGCGTCAAAAATGGAAGTGATCGAGAAAAGCGAATTAAACGAAATGCTGATTGAGAGAAATAAAAAAGAAGAAAATGAAGAGAAATGCCCAAAAATTTAATTTGAAGAAAATATGTTAATTTTCCAATTAAATTTTTCATTTCATTTTTTGCTATTTTCTTCCAATCAATTGATTCTTTGTGCTTTTTCTCACAAGATTGTTATCAGCAAAATATCCGCCTCTTTCATACTCTTTCCTATCCCTGTGATGATGATTTTTTCATTCTTGTCAAATCAAACAAAAACCAAACAAATGAATTAATAAAGAAGTGTGAAAATTAAAGTGTGAATTTTCAACTCCATATACCATCTGCCAAACTCAAATAAGTAGCCGACGGCGAAAAAACTGAATTTGGAAACATCAACATCATCAATTTTGTGGCAAATTGGAAAAGCCGCAAAAACACCAAAAATTGTCAATTGCCACCCAACTCGGACCATCCAGGAGAACCTTGCACACAAACAATCATTGAAATTCTTTATCAATGCAATTATTCCAAAATTTAAATCATTTTTTTATTAAAATTTTTTAAGTCTTTTTATGACGGAAATAATTCATGGGATACGGAAAAATATTTTTAATTTAATTTCATCTAAAAATGGTCAAAACTAATATGATAAATATTTTTTTCGACAAATTCTTACATTTTAGCATAGTACATTTTTATGCAAATTTTTAAAAATACTTTTTTGTAAAAATTTGAGAGAAAATTAATCAATAAAAAATTACATAAGATTTACTAGGAGCTGAAAAATATATTTTATTTAATTTCATCACAAAAAGGGAAAAAATTAAATGCAAAAAATTTAAATCAAAAATTGCATCAATGCAATCATTCCAAAATTTAAATCATTTTTTTATTAAAATTTTTTAAGTCTTTTTTATGACGGAAATAATTCATGGGATACAGAAAAATATTGTAAATTTAATTTCACCCCAAAATGACCAAAACAAATATTAGTGAATATTTTTTTCAATTAATTTTTACATTTTAGCATAATACTATTTTATGCAAATTTTTAAAAATACTTTTTTGTAAAAATTTGAGAGAAAAAAAATTAATCAATAAAAAATTACATAAGATTTACTAGGAGCTGTGAAATATTTTTAATTTAATTTCTTCAAAAATAGGGTAAAGATTAAATGCAAAAAATTTAAATCAAAAATTGCATCAATGCAATTATTCCAAAATTTAATCATTTTTTTATTAAAATTTTTTAAGTCTTTTTATGACGGAAATAATTCATGGGATACGGAAAAATATTTTTAATTTAATTTCACCCCAAAATGACCAAAACAAATATTAGTGAATATTTTTTTCAATTAATTTTACATTTTAGCAGTAGTAAAAAAAAGAGAGTATCAATTAAGAAATCATTCATCAATTAATAATTGTGATTTTTAACATGAGATAAACTTATTTTGGCAAAAAAACACTGATTTTGGCAAAAAACTTTTCGTGTCGACAAATATTATATTTTTGAGGCCATATAACTTGGCTATAATAGGGATTTAGGGCTAGGGATAGGATTAGGGCAGGCATGGGATTAGAGGCTAAAGGTTCTTAAGAAGTGACTTGGCCAAGTTATATAGCCTCAAAAATATAATATTTTCCGACACGAAAGATTTTTGCCAAAACCCAAAATAAGTGACTTCCTTTTTAACATTGATTTTATGTTTTTTTTTCATTATAAAATTTTATTTGTTATTTTTATTTTTATAGAAGTTAAATAAAACATTCTTATTATTAGAAAAAATGCAAAAAGCAATTAAAACGGAAATGTTGCCGTGAAGAGAATATCAAAAGATGTGCTGAATATGAATGTAAGCTTGATTGATTTTTCTGCATTAAACTAGTTCAATTGCAGTTTATGAAGCGAACAACCGTCCAAATTGAACGGCAGCAGCGAATCCAACAGCAACAAATTGTGAATGAGGCTATTCAAAGTGGCAAAATTGCATATGGTCCACCACCTTATTATCCAACCGTCGAGCATATCGACGACGACCCGAACATGTTTGATTATTTTTTGATTTTAATTATTAAAATGTGGAAATTTTGCAGCACACTTGGCGGCATACAATCGGAATGGCGTTACACGGTGCTGGAAGAGCAGAAATTTGGCCGCTTCTCATTCAATGGTCAAAATCCGGAAGTTGAGGTTTAAAAATTGGTCATTTTTTGATTATATTCCGGATTTTAAAGAAACTTATGGTCTTCCATGAACGAAGGCGCCTTGGTTTGGCAGATCCGGACGAGGAGGAACGAAATAATGATGAGGAGGATGACATGTTTGATCAATATTTAATTAGGTCTTATAAAGTTAGCGAATCTATAGAGAACCAAGTTCATTATAAATGGATACTTACATTTCTAATTACTGAAATTTCGTCAAAAAATTGTAGTGGAGTGTATAAAAATGCATAAAAATAATTAACAAACCCGAAGAAAATATTTTCCTTTGAGTGGGTTCGAACCCGAGACCTAAATCCTGTAAAAGTTGAGGGTCGGTCTCAGGCCCGTAGCCAGGAAAAATTTTTAAGGGGGGCAGAAATTATTAGGGGGGGGGGCAATACCCGACAAATTGCCGCGCAGCGAAAAATTTTGGCCAAAAATGGCCCCGAAAAGTAAAATTTTAGTAAAAAATAGCCGCGCAGCAAAAAATTTTGACAAAAAATTACCAACGAAGGGTCCTCCCTTTACTTTTTTTTCTATTTTTTTTCAAAAGGGGGGCATGCCCCCCTAACCCCCCCTAGCTACGGGCCTGGTCGGTCTCATCTTATGGTTGAAAATTTTCCAAAATTTTTATCCGACCATATTATTGGAAAAATTTAAAAAATATTAATTTTTATTTTTAGCGACGCCAGCAGTGATGATGATCGGGAAAGCGGCGAGCTTACCGATTCGGATGACAACAATGAAACGACTGGCGGAAAACAACCAAAAGTCGAATGCGAGGATGAGGACCAACCGCCGGCAAAGAAATTCCGCACGGGCGATGTGCACTTTCGGCGACCGCGCGACGATTTGGACCGATCAACCAGCAGCAATCAACCGAATCGAGGACAAAACATCAAGCAGGAGAATTTGAAGAAAAGAATCAAACGAGGTGGCCGAAACCGAGGTTGGAAGAAGGGCAAAAATGGATGTGGAAATCGTCAACAAATTCAACAACAGCAGCCGCAGGAAAGTCCGAAAAAGCGAGGCAAGCGAGGCGGCCAATACCGCGGATGGAAGGGGAAAGGCCGTAAAGGAGGCGGCAGATATGGCGGAGGAGGAATAACCGGAAGAACCGAAAATGTTGTGAAAAGAGAGCAAAATTGAGATGAGAATATTTTTTGGATTTTTTATGATAATATGGATAATATTTTGGATTATTTTGAATAAATTTTATTTGCTATTTTTACTTTTTTTTTATTTTGTTGAATTTTCAATTCATTACTTTATTAATTATCATAATTCGATTCAATCTTAATTAATTTAAATTCTTTATTGAATCCAAAATGATGGAAATTGACGGCGAAAATGCTGTTAAAGAACCGCCATTGGAGATTGGACATTCAAAGGGCGTGAAAAAAATGTTGGCCGTGGCAGCCGATTGCTTTAAACAGGTTTAATCAAATTTTAAATGTATAAAAATCAATTTTTGGATTTTTTAATCCTATAAAAATAGCCTATAAACTGAAGTAATAAAGGTACTTTATGTAGTTTCGGGTTAGGGTCATTCAGGGATATGTTAGGGATAGGATGGGGATGGAGTAAAAATCTTCTAAAGTTTATAGTTCATCCTAAACCCAAACACACAAAGTGGGACGGGATCCTTAACTTTTTCCAAGGTGACCCAAAAAAGGGACCCAAACTATATAAGTACCACAATAAAAGGTAGCAAATATCAGCAGAACCTTACATCCACAATTTACAAAAGTGAAGGGTGGGATCCGTATAGTTTTGCAGCCTAGCTCTAACTAATAAGGCTCGGATTTGAGCTAACTAAGTTTGGGGCTGATAAACGTTTATAGAATTTTACCAAAAAATTTTTCTGTAAATATCGAGTAAGGAGTCCCCCGTTACTTTTTTAAATTGTGGATCTAATAACTCACAGCACAAGTTTCCAAAAAACCTTGGAACAATTTAATAAAATCTAAGTGGAAAAAATTTCTTGGAAATTGAACATTTTATTTCAAATTTAATAAATATTTAATAAAAATTTAAAAAAATTCCTTTAAAAAGGATCCATCCGAATCACTGGACCCGTCCAGCCGTCGTGCCCCACTCCAATTGACCATTCCGGGTGCCAGAATTGGCTCTGCCG
Source organism: Pratylenchus scribneri (assembly GCA_030063045.1). Classification (NCBI taxonomy): domain Eukaryota; kingdom Metazoa; phylum Nematoda; class Chromadorea; order Rhabditida; family Pratylenchidae; genus Pratylenchus; species Pratylenchus scribneri. The sequence goes on from JAQSEB010000214.1 coordinate 13,175, forward strand.
CTGGATTGATGCGCGGTCATGGCACATTCCTGGACGGCGATTCCCTGTATTCCTCACTGGCCGGTGTGGTCGTCCAAACCAACAAATTGATTCGAGTGAGGCCGATAAATAGCAGGTTAGAGCACAACAAAACCAAATAGGTCAAAGGTCAATAAATATTCAAATTTAAATTGAAAACATCTTACGGTTTAGTTATTTTAAAACAATTTAAACCTAAAGATGGCTTAAAAAACACTAAAATGTTCAAAAAACCCTTATTTTTAGTCTAAAATTATGGACTAATTTTTCTCTGGGTTTGAGAAGACCTTAAATATATTTTTGAATATAAAAATTATTATAATTTCAAAAAAATTAATCATGATTTTAATGGCCAATTAAGCGAATAAATTTTTCCTTTCTTCAAATTGTGCAGAATTTTATCATTAAAAAAAACAAATTTTTTTTACCAATAAAATCGAAAGCGACAAAAAAATTAAAATATCTAATCAAATTTTCTAATGCAAAATTTTACAATAAAATAAAAAAAAACCAAAATTTTATAAATAAAATCAGCCGAAGAAATTAAATAATTAATTCATTCGGAAAATCTTCAAAAAAAACCCAATTTTTAATCCAATTTTTTGTAGGTATCAAGGTGAGGTGGGCGATGTGGTGGTTGGCCGCATTTTGGAAGTGCAACAAAAGAGATGGCGAGTGGACATCAATTCCCGGCTGAACAGTGCTCTCCTTTTGACCAGTGTGAATTTGCCCGGCGGTGAGCTGCGCCGAAAATCCATTGAGGATGAATTGTTAATGCGAGAATATTTGCAGGAGGGCGATTTGGTCAGCGCTGAGGTTTTGTGGATTTTTTTTATTAAATTAAAAATTAATCCATAATTTAATATAAAAATGTCAAAAATTTTCATTTTTATTAAAAATTAATTTTTAAAATTTTTAGGGGCACTAAATTTACTTGAATATTTCAAAGTAAATTAAAAAATGGAATTGATGTTAAATTTTTGTAAAATGGTAGAAATTTAGAATGTTAAATTTTCCAAATTAATTTAAAATTAATTTTTCTGTATATTTTTTTTTATAATTCTTGGTTTGGGAATATAACCAAATTATTTTAATCCCTAAAAGTTAATTTTTCGAGAAAAAAAAATTATGAAAAATTTTTAAATTTTTTTTTATTTTCTCCAACATTTTCGCTTCAAATTTTAACGCCAACTCCAAAAAATTTATATATGAATTTCACAATAAATTAAGGTGCAACAATGTTTCCATGATGGCGCCCTTTCCCTTCAAACTCGCAGTCTCAAATATGGCAAATTGGGCCAAGGCCAACTGGTCAAAGTGCTTCCACATTTGGTTCGCAGGCGCAAAACACATTTTCATCAATTGCCTTTTGGGGCTTCCATCATCCTTGGCTGCAACGGGTTGGTTTTAAACATTTTTTCGGGTGGAAATCAGGAAATTTTAATTAATTTTAAATAAATTTTTTTATGGAATTTTTTATTCTATTAAAGAGGATCAAATTAATTTAATAATAGTTCTAATTCTAAAAATTGAGTTTTCCTCACTTTTGGTTTGGAAAAATTTTTAGACGTCATTAAAAAATCAAATTTTTGGAAGATGTGAAATTTCATTTTCCTAACCACCAAAGTCATTAAATTTTCAAAAAAATTCAAAAATTTAATTAAATAATTTTTAATTTTTCCAGTTACATTTGGGTGTCTCGGCACAAAACGGAAGAGGAGCAACGAACGGGTGGCTATATTGCGGATACTGTCGAGGCCAGTGTGGAACAACGGGACACGATTGCGAGAACGGCGAATTGCATTAAATTGTGAGCTTTACGGTTAAAAAAATCAAAAATTTTTAATTAAAATAATGAGTAATGAGTGGACTTTGAAAATAATCTGCTTAAAATTAAATAAACATATTAATAATTTTAGGTTGGCTCGAAATTCAATACCCCTTTATGAGGGCACAATCACCATTGCATTCAATGCCTCACTTCGATATCCAACCAAAATGTTGATTCGACCTGAAATTGCCGACACCGTTGCCGAAGATGCGATCGCTCAATGTATGGCGGCAGCCAACGATGATGGGGATATTTCCATGCAAATTTGATATTATTTTGGATAATTTTAATCCATTTTGTTGAATTTTACTCATTTTCCTTCCATTTTTGAAAATTTAATAAATTTTGTGATTTAAAAATGAAAGAATTGTGTTCATGATTGAAAAAGATCATCTGAGTTACCAAAAAAAGAAATCATAAATAAGCGAATCCGCCTGTTTTAATTCCGCCTAGTTAAGAATAATTCCGCCTGTTTCTAAGAATAATTCCGCCTGGTTAAGAATAATTCCGCCTGGTTAAGAATAATTCCGCCTGTTTCTAAGAATAATTCCGCCTGGTTAAGAATAATTCCGCCTGTTTCTAAGAATAATTCCGCCTGATTAAGAATAATTCCGCTTGGTCAAGAATAATTCCGCCTGGTTAAGAATAATTCCGCCTGTTTCTAAGAATAATTCCGCCTGGTTAAGAATAATTCCGCCTGTTTCTAAGAATAATTCCGCCTGGTTAAGAATAATTCCGCCTGGTTAAGAATAATTCCGCCTGTTTCTAAGAATAATTCCGCCTGGTTAAGAATAATTCCGCCTGGTTAAGAATAATTCCGCCTGGTTAAGAATAATTCCGCCTGGTTAAGAATAATTCCGCCTGGTTAAGAATAATTCCGCCTGGTTAAGAATAATTCCGCCTGGTTAAGAATAATTCCGCCTGGTTAAGAATAATTCCGCCTGATTAAGAATAATTCCGCTTGGTCAAGAATAATTCCGCCTGGTTAAGAATAATTCCGCCTGTTTCTAAGAATAATTCCGCCTGATTAAGAATAATTCCGCTTGGTCAAGAATAATTCCGCCTGGTTAAGAATAATTCCGCCTGTTTCTAAGAATAATTCCGCCTGGTTAAGAATAATTCCGCCTGGTTAAGAATAATTCCGCCTGATCAAGAATAATTCCGCCTGGTTAAGAATAATTCCGCCTGGTTAAGAATAATTCCGCCTGTTTCTAAGAATAATTCCGCCTGGTTAAGAATAATTCCGCCTGGTTAAGAATAATTCCGCCTGATCAAGAATAATTCCGCCTGGTTAAGAATAATTCCGCCTGTTTCTAAGAATAATTCCGCCTGGTTAAGAATAATTCCGCCTGGTTAAAAATAATTCCGCCTGGTTAAGAATAATTCCGCCTGGTTAAGAATAATTCCGCCTGGTTAAGAATAATTCCGCCTGATCAAGAATAATTCCGCCTGGTTAAGAATAATTCCGCCTGGTTAAGAATAATTCCGCCTGTTTCTAAGAATAATTCCGCCTGGTTAAGAATAATTCCGCCTGTTTCTAAGAATAATTCCGCCTGGTTAAGAATAATTCCGCCTGGTTAAGAATAATTCCGCCTGTTTCTAAGAATAATTCCGCCTGGTTAAGAATAATTCCGCCTGGTTAAGAATAATTCCGCCTGGTTAAGAATAATTCCGCCTGGTTAAGAATAATTCCGCCTGGTTAAGAATAATTCCGCCTGGTTAAGAATAATTCCGCCTGTTTCTAAGAATAATTCCGCCTGGTTAAGAATAATTCCGCCTGTTTCTAAGAATAATTCCGCCTGGTTAAGAATAATTCCGCCTGTTTCTAAGAATAATTCCGCCTGGTTAAGAATAATTCCGCCTGTTTCTAAGAATAATTCCGCCTGTTTCTAAGAATAATTCCGCCTGGTCAAGAATAATTCCGCCTGGTTAAGAATAATTCCGCCTGGTTAAGAATAATTCCGCCTGGTTAAGAATAATTCCGCCTGGTTAAGAATAATTCCGCCTGTTTAGTTAGAATAATCCGCTTGGTCAAGAATAATTCCGCCTATTTAATTCGAATAAATCCGCTGTATTACCATTTCTCTGAATAATTTCATTGTACTTAACATAAATTGCAAGAAATAATATCAGCAGAGGATGAAAATACTTTTTTGAATTATAAATGCAATTTTAAAATTTACTCAATTTGTTTACGGTAATTTAAAAAAACAGAAAAAGTAAATCAGTTATTTTATCATATCATAAATTTCATTCTTGTTTTTCTTTCTCTTCAATCCTTCAATTGGCATCTTCCATTCTCATCCACGCTTCTTCCCCTTATTAGGCTTGTTGATTTCGTTGATTGCCTTAGCCGTTTCATTCTTATCTTCCGCGATTTGCGCTTCACAATCGGCAATTTGTTTTCGAATTTCCGTTTTCTTCTCTCCATCCTCTGCTTTGTTCAAAGCTTCGTCGGCATAGTACAGGATCAATTCAGAAACATTGCAAACGCTTTGCTTCATGGCAGCCAAATGCAAGACCATATCACGTAATTTATGCTGAAAAATGATGCGGGAAATTTGAGGAAAAGGGAATAGGGAACAACAAATACGGTACTTAAGGAAATTGTATCCGATTTTGTTGAAAAGTGAAAAAGTGAAGGTCCTCCCCCTCTATGGGCCATCAGAATTTGGGTTAGGGTAATTAGGGGGTTATCTGTGATGGTATTCTACCTTCCTGAATGACCTCTAATGACCCTAACCCTAAACCTGATGACCCATAGAGGGACGGACCTTTCACGTTTCCCCAGTCAGCCCAAAAAGCGGATACTTATTCCATAAGTACCCAAAATGTTTTGAAGAAAACGAAAACCAAAAATAAATGTTTGAAAATAAAAATATTATTTGAAGTGAAAAAATTCAAAAACGTATCAAAAACATTTTTTTAATATGTTTGGAAAGCCAAAAAATTGTTTTCAAGTGAAATACGTGAAAATACCAATTGTGTTGACGAAATTTTTCTATGTTGTTTATGGTTTGGCCCAAAGAATTTTTGTTTGAATTAAAAAGTGTAAGGGAGTCGCGCATTCAGACATTTCCCTTATTCAACCCATATTCATGGGGCACCTATTATCTTCCATTCACATCTTAATCCCGCCTCTTCTCGTCCTAATGGCCATATCCTCTCCCCTTGATCGAGGAGAGATGTTCTCCCCGGGAACATCCATAATTCATTCCATCTTTCCATTCCTATTTCCAGCCACCAAGAATTATCCCAAGGAGAATATCTCATCGCTCAAGAGCGAACAGTCAAGCTAATAAAGATATTCCAAATGAGGATTTGGGAACAAGCAAAGCCCAGGGCCCGGACTTTACGCTTTTCCAACTATTCCAAATCCCATATTCCAATTCCTCGTCATTCCTCCTAGTCCCCTCTGGCTCAGCACGACCACCCACTAACTGGTAGCCGCCGAATGGTTCTGCCCAAATGGCGGAACAAACAAGATCATCGATAGGATAGGAGCCGAATGAGAGGTAAGTTTATTTGGAATTGTCAAAAATGGGATAAGCTGGGAATGGAAAATGGATGCTGCGCAGCACTTCTCACGAGAAGATAAAACAAGATCCGGATCAAATAAAATTGTGCCAAATGTGTGAAAAAAAAATAAAAATAAATTAATTAAGACACATTTTCTCAAGTTCCTGCTGATCGCAGAAGTGTAATAAAAGAAATAAATTATTGTGCCATAAATCAAAATAACAATGCGCATGAAAAGAAAAATGAATAAAATTTATTTAGGCACCTTTCCATATTTCAATTTATCTGGTGACCATTAAAATAAATAGAATCAAATAAAATAGTGCCAGATGCGGAAAGAAATAAATTCAGGCACATTTCTAAAATTTCGATGGCCAGAATAAAATAAATGAAGATAAAATAAAATAGTGCCATATGTGCAAAAATGAATCAAAGGAGAATTAATTAATTCAGGCACATTTCCAACTTCAATTTAAGGCCAAATAAAATAAAAATAAATTATAGTGCCAGTGCCAGATAACACAAAGAAAAGAAAGAAAATAAGTTTTAAATGCACAATTTTACAAATATTAAAGATAAATTTGACAATATAAAAGTTAAGACAAGAGCCTTAAAGAATCAAATAAATCATTGTTCCAATTCAGAAGGAAATTCTTACGAGAATAAAAATCAAGATCGATTTTCATGTAAATTTTCTAAAGCAAATAATTAAGTCCAAAATGGTCTAAATTTCGAATCATAAAAATAGCCAAAAATCATATCAAAAATACAGAACACAAAAGTTCCATAAAGGGTAACTACAAAAGGCACAAAGTTCAGTTTCAATCCCACAATCTGTTTATCATCTTAATAATGGCTATTTCCGAGAAATCCAAGAAAGGAAAACTTTTCCCATCCATTAAAATGCTTCTTAGCATATTAGTCGACTTTATCGCTTAAGGGCAATCGCCTTTTCCGACAAAAATGATAGAGGTTTTCTCAGAGTGCTGATCATATTCCGGCCATTAAAATTGTCTTTCATTAAAACATTTGAACATTTTCCGTAGAAAATCGTCAAAGGGAAGGAAAAGTAAAAATGCTCTCACAATAGAAGAGGCGAGAAAACACTTATTTACAAAATAAAATAGTGATTACTGATTAAGAAGCAATCACAAAACTCACTCTTAATTAATTTTATTCCAAGTAGATCTCCAATAGAATTGGGACTAAAAATAGGCATTTATTTTAAGTCATTTATTTTCTATTCCTTTAATAATTGTTGATTAAATTTTTAGCTAAAAAAAGCATTCACCAAGCATCTACAACCACAATCAACAAATTCATACAAATTTTCCAACGAAAAGGCTATTCGGTTCCTCCATCGAACGGGAAAAAGCCTTCATAAATATCAATTGAAAAGCTTACGAGCTTGAATATCAAGAATAAAATAAAATGAGCAATATGCTTACAACTGTTGGTCAGTTAGAAATATTTTCAGAAGATTCGGTAATAGGTTTTGATCGTTGGTCAGAGAACTTTGAAATATACCTATTAGCCTTGGGTCGAAATTGGACCGAGCAAGAGAAGGTAGCTCGTCTAGGCCTTGCCCTAAAAGATACACCCAGGGAAATTTTTCGAAAATTGACAAATGAGCAAAAATCAAGTGTCAAAAATGCCATCAAGGCATTGAGAGAAAAAATGAATTCGCCCCATAGGCGCGAATTAGCTAGAAGGACTCTTGCATTATGTAAGCAGAGAGAAGATGAGTCCATTACGCAGTTTTTGAGGAGATTAACCCCATTAGTGGAAATTGTCAACTCAACACTTACCGAAGAGCAAAGAAAGGAGAAGATATGCCAGGAATTTTTAGATAGAATGAGACCAAGTATAAGCTTTTTGATAAAGTTAGTAGGACTTTCCAAAACAAAGGACCTAGATATGGTTAAAGCCCAAGCAGAAGAATTGGAATTGCTTCTGGCAACTGAGAAAAGTAGCAACATTGCCGGCATGGTGCCTCAGACAGTTCAGTCAATGAATGTACAATGGAACGACCAAATGGAAAATCAATCCAATGAAGATGCGCAAAATGAATGTGAACCAGATTTGAATGATTGGCCACAGCCTCAACCGTATGAAAGACAAAGTATGAGGGATGACGGAAGTTACCAACGGAACTTTATGAACAATACTGAATTCGAACCTGAAGAATGTGAAGGGAATAATAGCTCACGAGCAAGAAATCAAGCCAATCAACGAAGTCAAAAAAGGAATTGGTCAAACAGACCAAGTTGTGATTATTGTGGTAGAATTGGCCATCTAGAATATCAATGTTGGGACAAACAAGAACAACTTCAAGCAGGAACATCTAATTCCAATATGCCAGAAGCGAATATGAATGCCAATCAATCAATGCGTTCCCAAGAGGACAGCGAATTAATAATAGCTTTAGCTCAGCTTGTCTTGAAGCAGTACACTCCTCAAAATCAACCTAATTCACAGTGAATTCTTCAGTCGAGAGCCCTGGAAATATTCTGATTTTAGAGTGCCTGGGATTGAATGTATCGAAAAGAATGACCTTGGAAGATAATACAATCTGATTTATGGACCAAAGAAATATGGAAAATTGTGAATATTTGGAATTAAAATATGTGGAAAATGAGTGATTAGTCATTAAATGAAGCAGATAATCTTCCTTCTCGAATTTCATGTCAATGCCACATAAAAGTTGATGCTAGTTTCTGTCTGAGTTGATGGATCCTATCAAGGTTATATTGCGTCGATGCAGAGCAGGTACAAAGAGACCAAACGTCAAAATACAACAAGTGGATTAGTCACGGATTCACAGCTTCAAACTGGACCACATTTCGGAGAAAGAAAATGGCAAAAAAGAGGTTTTCTAGTTCAATCTAATCAAAATGTGGGTCATGCAATGAGCCGTAATGAACACATTCAATTGGTAATATTTACAATAAGAAAAGTCATAAAGTTAGATCATCCATTCAATTGATCAAAAAAGACCATGAATTCACTCCTTAAGAGGAGATAAATCAAAATATAACTAATTGTATTTGATCATGCTATTGTAAATTAAATTGAATTAATCAAAGCGAGTCTTTTACTCAGAAACCATGATAAATGCTAAAGGCAAAATATACAATTCGAAATCCGATTTCATATACGGATTGTAATGAGTTGGAAAGTAATGCTTACGAGCAAATAAAACAAGAAATATTTAATAAATATAAACATAACCTATACATTTCCCAATAAATTTCTATCAAAACAAATGACCTTTTCATCTTATTTAAAATGAGGACATTTTTATATAAGGGGGGAGGTGTAAGGGAGTCGCGCATTCAGACATTTCCCTTATTCAACCCATATTCATGGGGCACCTATTATCTTCCATTCACATCTTAATCCCGCCTCTTCTCGTCCTAATGGCCATATCCTCTCCCCTTGATCGAGGAGAGATGTTCTCCCCGGGAACATCCATAATTCATTCCATCTTTCCATTCCTATTTCCAGCCACCAAGAATTATCCCAAGGAGAATATCTCATCGCTCAAGAGCGAACAGTCAAGCTAATAAAGATATTCCAAATGAGGATTTGGGAACAAGCAAAGCCCAGGGCCCGGACTTTACGCTTTTCCAACTATTCCAAATCCCATATTCCAATTCCTCGTCATTCCTCCTAGTCCCCTCTGGCTCAGCACGACCACCCACTAACTAAAGTAAACTCACTGCCTCGGAAGGGTCCCATTTCATTTCGAAGAGAAAGTTGATCCAACGACGGGTCAGGGACATGCATTGCATGTAGACTTCTTTGTGCTATGTACATTAATGAGGAAATTTTTATTTGAAAATGCCTAAAAACAAACATCGTTCAATTTTTTCTGGGCCAAAACAATGTTCGGATCATCGACAGCAGCTGAAATAGTGGAAAATAAATTCATGAAAATGCATTTTTGTACCAACCTTCAGCAGCAGGGGGGATCAAGTGACGACGGCGGCGGCGATGATGGGAAGGACCATTGTTAGCATCATTGTTGGCAATGGCATTGACATTGCTGTCTTTTGTTCCCGCAAACAGTTGGCCGAAGAAATTGATGGAAATTTTCTCTAAAAAAGAAGGGGAATTTTACGCCAATTTTATTTCTGTTGTTGAATGTTGATTAGGAAAATGAACAAATTCCCCTTTGGTTAATTTTGGTCCAAAATCTGATTGGTAAAAAAAATGTTTCTTCCTAAACCAACCAAGCAATTTCTCGGTGGTCATGTTTTCCTCCGAATTGTTTTCTCCGTCAACAACGGTGACTTCTCGCTTATTTGGATGTTTGCCTCCATCATTCTGTTGTTGGATAACATGAAGAACTCCACGGAATATTGCCGTGGGCACATCACGTTCATCGCCCATCGGTGGACGGGAGAAAACACCACAAAGGAAAAAAGCAGCCAAAGTGGCCAAAAATAACATAGGAGAAGAAGAAATCATTTCGAAGATTTGTCAATTTCCAAAAGGGATTAAATTTGACTCTAAGAAGGAATTTTTCTAAATATTCATTTGAAAAAAGCATCTCGATAAAATTAAAATAAAATAAACTAACGGAAAATGATGCAATTTAATTGAAAATATATAATTATGGCCTTTGAACAAATTTAAGGGTAAGCCAATCCTATCAACAGCCGATTTTTGGGAAATGTGGATGACAGTTTGGATGGGTTCAAATTTGATGATTCCACCGTTGGATATTCAACAAGTATAAAAAATAGTGACTCATATGAGAAAGGGACTTTGTCCTAAAAATTTAAAATTTTATAGATGTAAAAATAATATGTACATAAAATACTGTGGGACAAAAAAAAATACTTGTAAATGATAAAAATGTTCACAAATTTTGTATTTTTACTGCTTTCTTTTTAAATTTTCGCATCACTTCCGGCGCCGAAGTCGAAGGAACCGATTTTGATCACTGTTATCAACAAAAAAATAGTTGGAATCGCCTCTGGTTGACACGCTGGGATCTCCTTCAAAACTGGCCACTTTGTCATAGAATTCCGGATTGCTATGGTAAAAAAAAGGAGTTACAAAAGATTAAGAAAATTTATATAATTCCCTTAAAAATATGCAAATTTTCTAGCTTAATAAATTAAGCTCCACTAGTTTCTCTTTCAAGGTATTCTCAGATCTCACTAAGAATAATTCCGCCTGGTTAAGAATAATTCCGCCTGGTTAAGAATAATTCCGCCTGGTTAAGAATAATTCCGCCTGGTTAAGAATAATTCCGCCTGGTTAAGAATAATTCCGCCTGGTTAAGAATAATTCCGCCTGGTTAAGAATAATTCCGCCTGGTTAAGAATAATTCCGCCTGGTTAAGAATAATTCCGCCTGGTTAAGAATAATTCCGCCTGGTTAAGAATAATTCCGCCTGGTTAAGAATAATTCCGCCTGGTTAAGAATAATTCCGCCTGGTTAAGAATAATTCCGCCTGGTTAAGAATAATTCCGCCTGGTTAAGAATAATTCCGCCTGGTCAAGAATAATTCCGCCTGGTTAAGAATAATTCCGCCTGGTTAAGAATAATTCCGCCTGGTCAACTTAGAATAAATCCGCCTGGTTAAGAATAATTCCGCCTGGTTAAGAATAATTCCGCCTGTTAGCAATTAAGACTTTTTTTGTTACCCTCTACTTAAACATTAAAAATATTCTGAAATTAATCTAAATTCTAAATCCATTAATTTATATATTTCTACGAAATTCCTTAAATTGTTGTTCATATTTACCCCCATCGTTCATTCCCCCATCACTTACGCATTGTCCATTTCCCACAATTCTGTTGCTTAAATTTTTTACAAATTTATAAAATTAAACCAAAACTCCACAAACCTGCAGCAAAATAGTCCCCTTCAAGGCTCATCAAAATCAACATAAAATTAGCCACTAAAGCAATCCACGGGAGGAGGAACATTTTTTTAATATGAATTCACGGAATTTTTATTCAGGAAGGATTTCTGCTCACTATATGGACCTGGTTTTGGTACTGAAATCAAGTGATGGGTCAATGCGCGAGCCAATCCCCCCTTCCCAATATCCAATCGATTGTTGGCCCAAAAATATGTAAAGTAAGGATAGGGAGACCAAAAAGTGATAGCCATGGCCGAAAATGGGGGGTTTGGTCCTGTGGATCGATTGCCAACCCCTTGTTTTGAATTGACCCTTCCAATTGCCTGTTTGTTTTCTCACATGAATATGGCCTGCATTAATAATTTTTCCTTAACATCGGCCTTTTTGCGTTCCCGGCATGGACACAAACAATTCAGCCATCTTTTTTGATATTTCCAATTAGTCCGTCCCCTCATTGTAGTGATCAAAGTGCCCTTCCATAAATATACACTGAAGATAGAGGGAATCTGTCTGGGATAGGAAAAGGGCACTTAATAAATATTTTGGAATCCGGATTCGATTTTAAAAGTGCGGACTTTCCCTTTTGATTTCTGAATTAAAGTGCACAGTATGAAGAAAGCTGGATGTATGCACTATGCAGTAGACATAAACAAAATAAGGAACTAATTTTTTTTATTTACCTATTCCTGTTGACTTGACGAACACATAAAATAAAAAATTTAATTATTTAACTTTATTTTATTTACTGTGTAGTTGTAAACTAATAAGTAAGCCTAGGGCCTTAAGACTTTGGTTTAGACTATGTAGACTAGGCTAAGGCCTTGAGAGAATCTATATGGTTTGATTTGATGTCAATTTTGAATATGAAATTTCTAAATTAAATGAAAAGAATTCTAATCCATTTTAATTGGACAATTTTGGTTTATGTCTTTCCATGTTAGTTTCTGGCATTTACATATCATATTTCTGCTTTGTTGAATATAATTATTGCTTTTTATACATTATCATTAATTCATAGTAAAAATAGTGGATCATTTTCCTCATTTATTAATAAGTATTATTTTTTAAAATTCACACAGACACAACAAAATAAAATATTTCCCCAAAATTGGCGGACATCTTTTCATAAAACTAGTTTTTTTATTAATTGATAAATGACACAAAAATTGGCACTGCCTCATCTTCACTGTTATGATTTTTGCCCTTTTGAATGAAAAAAAAAGAAGAAAATTCTGGATCTGGACAAAAAACAAAATAAATTAAAGGCCCAAATTCGAGAAATTGAAAGGTCGTCGTCCTCTTTTTGCTCATTCGCCTCAATATTTTATTGTTCCTTCCATACAATAATTCACAACACATTTTAGGCCACTGCATCTTCGATGATGAGTTAATTTGCTTTGAGGGTGAAAATGGAGGGTAAAACGGTGGCTGGCGGTAAAAATGGAGAAAATGAATGAATGGAAAATTGAATTGAGGATAGGAAGATTCATCCTTGCCCATTTTTTATTTGAAGGTTTTTTGCGTTCTCACAATTAAGGTGTTGATGATTTTTTCATATTCATGGAAAATGTGGGCAAAAATAGAAGGCGTAAATAAATCAGCCGAATCATCATCCAATCAAGCAATGTTTTTTTTTGAATTGAACTTTGCTCTTCGCTGATTTGAGCCCCATATAAATTTGTTGGTCACAATGCCTGGCTTCTTCTTTTCCTTTTTATTAAGTGAAAATAAAGCATCCATAAATCCATAAATTTGAGCCTTCCAGAATTACCATAAATCATTTAGCAATTAAGCAAACCGTTTTCTTACCTCATTTCCTTTTCAGGAATGAGTTTGTTAGTCGGTTATCCATGTCCAAATTTTGGACATCTCTAAGACATATTTTTATGTAGAAAACATTAAAGCTTACTGGGGTTGGCTCTATGCTAATATTTAATAAGGCAAGTATGATAAGATTGATCCTGAAATGTGCAAGAATCCTAGGATAGCCACCAACTACATGGACTAATTGAACTAATTTTGGCAAGTTTTTTTTTTGATGGCACTGGGGATCAAAATCTGGAGGAAATAGTCAATATCTCTTTTCCTTTTATCCTGTGAAAATTCGCCTGAATTTGCAGAACAATAAAAATCATCCCACAGAGAAAAATGTCATCGCCAACTTTGTACAACATTCCCTCTTTGTCATTTGGTTTCACCATTTTGGTGATTTCCGCCTCCAGTCTCATCTTTTTTTGGCGCATTTTCCTCAAATTGATCAGCTGGATTAGAGGAAAAGCAGTGGAGGAGGAGGAAAATTTTCCGCCTGGCCCTAAACCAATTCCCATACTTGGCAATTGTGCACAGGTCGAAACAGGGCAATTCGAATTATTGTGTTTAGATCTTTTGGCCATAGCTCAATGAGGAAGCAATCAATTCAGGAAGCCAATAAGCCATTGAAAAGCTCTAAATGTCCTCTAAAAATTTGCCGTCTAAAAAGACTAAATAAGACGAAAAGACGATTGAATACATGGACCGTTATTTTGGCCATAATTCAACAAGGAAACAACCAATTAGAGAAGGCAATATGCCATTAGAAAGCTCTAAAAATCCTCTAAAAATGGCTTTTCTAATTTTTGTGAAAATTTAAAATTTTTAGCAGATTTTCCTTAAAATCGGAAAATTCGGGTTTATAACACTCACTAATATATGTGTACTTGTAAAAATTGGATTTTATAAAATTTAAAAAGGACCAAATTGTAAAAGTCATATAGGGCATGTTAAGCTTAACTTTTCAATGGTGTATTGCCTTCCCAAATTAGTAATTGCCTCGTTGAGTTATGGGCTAAAAAGTAAAAACCAATGAAGACACTCAATCAATTGTCTGTATCAAAAAAAACAAAATATTAGCCATTTTTAGGATTATTTTTTTCTATTATTTCTAAAGATTGATTTGCGCAACCCACACCGTACATTCATCCAATGGAAACGCCAATTTGGGCCAATCTATACCAGTAAGTCTAGGTCATTAGGGCTAAAAGGCCAAGATGGGAGAAATTCCCATTTTCCCTCGTACAGTTCACTTTCCAAAACGTCAAGTGGTCATTTGTGGTGCCGCCGAAATGAATGAACTGTTGACCCAGCCAAAATATGGTAAGCCAAGGGAAATATTAATTCCTTTTTAATTAATTTTAATATAAAATTTAGCGGACGTCCCACTTTTTCCTTCCTTTATGGCATTTTCAGCCATCATCAGCCGGATGGGAATGGTAAGGCCAATCAAAGGGGATGGACTTAATTTTATTCTCACTACAGGTATAATCTTGTCGCGCGGTCAAATTTGGCAAAAGAATCGTCGATTTGCGCTGAGCGCATTCCGCAATTTGGGCATGGGCCGTCCCCAAATAGAGGCACGTATTCGGCTTCATAAAGATCAACTCATTGAAAGATTGGCGGCTTTGGCAACGCAGGTAAATATTTAGTACCTACCATGGAATTAGAGGGAAATAATAGCATATTTACTTCTTTGTTATTTGGGTACAGGTTTTAAATTGTCCCAAAATATTGTTTCGCAAAAAAAGTCACCGTCGATTGTTCATCATTAACCAGAATAATATCGTCTTAAGATTTAAGGTCATAGGAATAGGTTCGAGCTACCCAAGAATTCTTTCGGAATACTTCCTGAGAGTTCAAAATCTGAATCCAGATAACCGAGAAGTACCAAAATTATTATATGCTTTTCTTCATTAAACTTGTTGCAACAAAAGTTAAAAAGTAAATATAATTGTACTAGAATATTGAATTGTAAAACATAAAACTTACAGTCGTTGTTGTTTCCTTCGCCTCCAACTCCTCTGCCAAATGTTGTTGTTGTTTTTGCTCTTCCTCCGCAGTGCCGCCAATTTTTCCTTCTTCTTCTGTTCCCTTGGATGATTGTTGCTCCTTTCTTTCTGCCTCTTTTGATTGTTTTGCCACCGTCCCAATTCCTCCTCCTTGATGCGATCGACCAATGCCAATTGGCACGGCGGCTGCCTTCAATATCGATGCCGCCTTCGCTTCGGCCTCTTCAAGTTTCCGGCGCTGTTGCAATTGGCTGACTCGAGCGGTGGTGGTGGTTACGGTAATGGCCGACGATGATAATGATGATTTTGCCGCCGATTTTCGTGGTGACTCTTTCGCTGGTTGCTTTTTTGTCATTGGCAAAGTTGGCGTCGATTTGGATGGAGCAGGCGCAGGCGGCTGTGCCACTTCCTTCTTTCCTTCCGGTTTTTGTTGCTTTGTTTTGGATTGTTCAGTTAATTTGGCTCGCAATTTGTTGTATTCACTGGGCAATGCAAATTCCTTTTCGACGCCGGCCAATTTTTGCCGTAAAATTTCGCCAAATTCCTTGCAAATTTCTGCCATTGTGGACGGAGCCGTCTTTGATTTTTTGGTGGTAAGGCGCGGCTTTTTCGGTGAGACAGGTTCAGTTTTAACCTGAAAAATGGTAAAAAAAATTATTTAAATTATTCAAAAATTTTTTTAAAATTATTTTCCATCAATTTAAAACCAACCTGCTGTTGTTGATCTTCCGATCGACGTTTCTTCATTTGTTCAGCCCGTTCATAGGCATCAATTGTCTGTTGCATTTTGCGTTCCTCTCGCGACTATAAAATTCAATTTTTATAACGAAATATTCAAATAATGTCTAAATTATGCCAAATATACCCACCAAATTTGCATTGACACTTTCGGCTGTTTCTGGCGTCGTTTTTTCCACTTTTGGTGCCGTCAATTTGTCTTCTTCTCCTTTTTCTGGGGCGGCCGATGGACGGCCTCGCTTCCTTGGCGTTGGCGACATCGAACTTTGGGGTGATGCTTTTGGTGGTCGAGAGGATTTGGCCAAGGTTAGGCCACTGCCGGCAGCCTGCATTGGATGGGATTGCGAGAAATTGACTGGCGGCATTGGCGGGGTATCCGCAAAATCGGAATAGGATGAGGAGGAAGGTTTTAATTCACGCGACTGTAAAAAATTTAAATTAATTTAAAATATGAAATTTTATTTACAAATTAAGAATAAAATTTCCTTTAAATTTTTTTACATATGATTTAATTCTAGTTTTTTAAATTAGAATTCTTTTTAAAAATCATATTTGTTGTATTTTGAAGGAAACTTTCAAGTGTTTTTGGTCGCTTGAAAGCACTATGAAAATACATTCTCAAATGCTTTTTCTCTTGGATTGACCGTCCAATATCTTTTAGAGGCATATTGGCGGGCTTCAAAGAGATATAATAAGGCCAAAAAACTGTTAACTTGTGACTTGCCTTTCTTTTGGTGGCAGCAACATTTTCTTCCTTTTCGGCCGCCATCATTGGTGGTGATTTTTCCATATTTGTTGAACTTCGTGTGGCGCGTCCATGCGTTGTTGGAGGCGATTGTTCATCAGATTTTGAGGGCTGATTTCGAGCTCGAAGTTGGCGACCCTATAAAAATTTGTTGTGATTTTAAATTAAATTTTTAATTCAATTCCCATCTGTGCTACTTGTCTTTCTTAATTAATCCATCTAATTTTATTTTTTCGAGTTAAAAATCAAAATAAAATTTCTTTCTGACTGACTGAATATTGATTAAATTTATAAAAAATCACTTATAAAAATTCCTTCAATTTGTAAAACAAAAAAATAAAGGAAAATGAGCCATTGTTCTCATATCCCCTCTCTCAAACTATTGCCAAAAATAATATCATTAAAAAACAAATACCCGATTTTTATTTTAATACTAATTAAAAGGTTAATCCAATAGGTCCCGCCCAAGCCCAATTATATTAAATTTTTCACAAAATTTTTCATTTTTATTCTCATCTTTTTTAATCACCTCAGATTCGGGGCCTGGCGATTTCATCTCCTCCTTGACCACTGCTTTCGGTGGCGAATTTCCTCCCCTAACCACGGTGGCATTGGATGCTTGACGGGTGGCCCGGGTCGATGTTGATGGGCTGGCGCCGCCTCCTCTACCCTGTGGTGAATGTTCTTTGGCCAACAGCGATTTGTTGAAATCGGCCACTGGACAATATTGTTGGTTGCCATTCATCTTTGAAAAGATAGGGAAAAAATTAATTAAATTATAAAATTATTAATTCTCTACTTACATAAACATTTTGGCCACATGCGCATTCAATTGGCACTGTCGACTCATGGCGATAATCATAATCAAATGGAATTGTGATCTGCAAAGGAAATTAAAATAAATATAATAAATATTAATAATTTAATTAATAAAAATTAATAATTTAATAAAAAAGTGGCCAATTCACCTCGGTTGAATTGTCAATATTGGTTGTGGCGTACAAATAGAATCGCAATTTTCCATCAATAATTGCGTGTTGCATCGTTGCATTTGGACGGCATGAACGGCGCACAAAACGAGCCATTGAACCCTTTTTGGTGGCATCGATCAGGACACGTTCATCCAATCCACTATAATTTTGGGTGAATTAATTTCCCACCATTTTTCTTCACCTGTAAATGACGGTGAATTGATGGTTGATTGGCTTCTTCGGCGCCAATGCCTTCACTTCACTTAGCAGCGACACTTGGCCAACGTATTCAATAATGGGCATTCCGGGTGGCATTGTCGTCTACAAATTTGTTTTTATTAAGGAATGTTGAAAATGCTAAATGCTTTAAACTTAAATGTGTCTAGATTGCTTAAATAAATGTATTATGGGTTTAATAGGGTGAAGTCTATTCTATGAATGTTTTTCGTGTTTAGTCCCTTCCAATTAAATAAGAAATAATTTTTATTAATAATTTTTTATTAAAATTTTTAGAAGGATACCTAAGTTGTCAAATTGCCACAATTTTTCCCAAATTTTATTGTAAAGTTAAAATTAAATTTTTAATTGCGATTTTTTATTAATTTGCAATGTCAATAGTCAATTATTACCTTTCCCTGAGTGGCAACCAATCCTTTGTGTTGCGGCGTGACCAGCATTGGTCTTGCCTTGGAAACCTTCTCCAACTGTTTGAGTAATCCAATCTCGCCCTGCAAATTTAAATTATTTTACTTTTAAAAATAATTAATTTGATTATTTTTAAGCTAATTTGCATTAATTTTATAATTAATTTTATATTTATTATTTATTTTGAGGTTTAAAATAAAATAAATTTTCAAATAGCAAAAATTTTCCAAAAATAATTCTTTTAAAATTATTATATTTTTTAATTATTTATAATTTTTAAGAATTAAAAAATTTTTAATTAAAAAAAATTGTTAATAAATTTATTTAAAATTTTATTAATATTTTTAAAGTTTTTCTCAAATAATTCTTCCAAAAAAATCAGCACTCACCAAAACGAATGGTTGCATTTTTGTGATCATTGAGTGAACTTGTCGGGAATAGGTGCGCACTCCCCGCGAATAGCCATTCTCATTGGTCTCCTCAAAATCCAGTGCCTTTCCGCCAACACTACTACTAGTCCCTTCTCCCTGTTCACTGCCATTGCTGGCCATGGAAAATGACTTGGACAATTTCGAAGAAGCCGCCGATGTTTTCGGCACCAAATTGCTCTTCTTCACCACTTTGCCTTGTCGAATGGCCAACGGCGTCTTCTTTTGGTGCAATATTGCGGCCGGTGCCGATTTCCTCTTCATATTTGCGGCAATTTTCTTCGTCCTCTTTTGGGCCTCCATCAATTTCAGCGCACGTTGTTGGGCATTTGCCGCCGCCTTTGGTGTGTTCTTCAATTTTCGGGGTTGGCATAGTTCGCATAAATATTCATCGGGAACATTCTTCTCGCTGATTCCCATGCACAGTCCATGTTGCCAAACACTTTGGAGGGGAAAAAATAATTTAAAAATTAATGATGTTTATTTAATTTTAATTTGTCTAAAAAAGAGTAAATAAGACCAAATAATTATAATAGTTTAGTGTTTGTCCTATATACATAAACCGTATACTCGGATGCCGAATGGTTTCTAATTTTTCATGGTTTTTAATCAAAATTAGAGGGTATTAAATGGTAAACCGATTTATTAAGTTTTTAGTTCAAAACCAACAGTTAGAATTGGTTAAACCTAATAAGCTAATAGCTAAAATATAGTCAAATGATGGGACCTTGTTGAGGAGATCTAGCAATTTAGTAATTGATAAACTTATCAACTGTTCTTCTGATATTTAATTAAAAATTTAAAAATAAATTAACAAAAACATACTCGCATTTATCGCATTGAATCATGAATGGATCATTGTGCGTCATTCCACAAATGCAACGTCTGAAAAAGCCCAAAATTTTATTATTTAAATTAAAATTAAATTTTATTTTGAGGCTTATTTTATTTTAGAAGAGGAGCGATTAAAATAGTTAATTTTTATACCTTGAGTTGAAATTTTAGGGTAAATTTATTAAGGAAAAGGATTTAAAAATAAATAATTTCATCCCAAAAACCCACGTTTCATATGGCAATGCGGTCTCCTCCTTTCGTTGAGGCTTTCTTCGTTCACGTTGTTGTTTCGGTTTTGTATTGTCTTCAATTTGTGCCATTTTCTTTTCGGCCATTCCACCGCCAACTTCCATTTGTTTGGTGCCCATTTGGGCGGCCATCATTCCACCTTTCTTCATTGCACCTTTGTAAATTGGTTCGTCAATTGGCATTAAGGTCGTTGAGGCTGCTTTCGATGTGCCCGGCATTTGGCCGCCAAATCCCATTTCCGGTTGTTCCTCCTCAAAAACTGTGCTGGAAGTTCGTTTTGTTGATTTTCGTTGCTGTCTTTTTCCCATCATTTCTGTCATTGGCGATTGTTGAGGAATTGCCGAGGAAATATGTTGGGCATATTGGTCTGTAAAATGAGTAACTTTAAAAGGTAAATCTTGAAGTATAGAATTCGATTTTACCTTTGATTTTGATATATTTTAATTTTAAGTATCATTTTCGTTATTTATTTTTAAGAAAAAAATTGTGTTCAATTTAAAAAGGGCAAACGGCAAATAATTGGATTTTTGTTTAAAAAATACCTTTTTTTTTAGATTGAATTATTTTAGATTTGAGATTTGTTATTAATTGAATCTGATTAAAATTAAATAATTTTGAAAAATTTAAGCTTTATTAAAAATGTAAGGAAATTTATTAATTTTCGAAACAATGTTTTATTTTCATTCCTATTAGAAAATAAGACAGGAGGAAAGATCGTTGAAAACTATAACTGAAACTATAAGTCAAAAAAGCAATTAATTAAATAAAAAGGAGTTTTATTAAAGAATAAAAAAAAATCTAAAATTAAAAAAGTAATTTCTATCGCAAGACCCGTTTAGCTCAGGGGTATAGCGCTTGTCTAATAAGTTACTGGAGGTCACGGGTTCGAGACCACTTGGAGGTAATAATTTTTTTGGACTCATTTTTATCAAAAATTAAAAAATTTTAATATTTTTAATTAAAATTTAAATCAAAAATTAAATTTCAACTCACCACTTCTCTGCTGCACCATGAACACTTGTTGCTGTGGTGGATGCGTGAATGCCGCCTGCTGATCGAATGGCTCATCCTGATGGCTGGTTTGGACCACTTTGAAGTGCAATGTTTTGCCGCCGGATCCGGATTGTTGCGGTGCTTGTTGTTGGAATGAAACATGCCGTGAAGTGGTCTGTTCCAGTAGATTTGCACTGGCATTTGCCAGTTCCGCCAAATCATTCAGCCGTTGATGGCTTAGCGGGTTGGTGGAAAGTTGAAGGCTGCCTCCTGAACCGGAAGTTGAGGTGCCAAATTGTTGTTGCCTTCTTCCGGTTGAGGTGATGGTCGAATATTGTTGCCCTCCGGACGACATTTTATACGGTGATTGATGTTGAAAATGTTGTTGAGGCGGCGGTGATTGTTGTTGAAAATAGCCGCCCGGTGTCAGCGGTGGCCCAAAACGTTGTTGCATTACGGATGCTTCCCCTCGAATAACTGCATTGATTGTGCCATCCAATGCGGATGAGTCATAGACGGAGGAATGTGCGGCCATAGAGCGTTGTCGTGATGAAGGCAGGGGCAGCAACATTTGTTGTTGGGGAGGCAAAAATGGATCGTCCGGTGGTTTTGATGAGTCTTGGTCGATGGGTGCAGCAGCCGCTGGTGGAGGATGGGTTGGATCGGCCGGTGGTGGAACTACAAATATTTGGAGGTATGAATTTTTCATATTTTTCATATAAAAATGGGCCATAAAATTGTCAAAAATACGTATAAATTTTTAAATACTTAATAAATTATAATTCTACCTACTCGAAAAAATAATGGATTTACCTTTTCAATTAATTATAAAATAATTTTTTTTAATAATTAAAAAGCTCAAAAAATAATCGAAAAATTCTTGCTTTCCTTTTCAATTAATTTTACTAAAATTTTTAATATTTTTACTAATTAAAAAAAAGTCATTTATTTAAAAAGGGAGACTTTTCCTATTAAATTAATTTTTTTATTTTTACTAAATAAAAATAAAAAAAATTTAAAAATGAGACTTTTATTTCAATTTTTAATAATAAAATTGTCATTAAAATTTTCTAGAAAATAAATTTTCCCTCTAAGTTTTTTTTGCATTTAATTTTTTTTATTTTTAATTAAAATATTAATTATATTTAATTTTAATTATAAAATTTACCTGTTCTCTCGGTGATTGCGGCGGCAGCAGCGGCCATTCCCTTCCTTGGACTGCCCCGTGGGCGTCTTTTTGCAGCACCACTTCCACCCAGCGATTTTTTGCCCTCTTGGCGTTCGAAGAATTCCTCATTTTGCTGTTCCTCTTGTTCCAAAAATGTTTTGGCCTGTTCCTCCTCTTCCATTTGCATTTCCAATTCCCTCTGCTTTTGCTGTTCCCTTTTTTGTTGGAGGGCATTTTGCCGTTTGGTTTGTGGTTTTCGCTGCGATGGATAAATATATTGTGATGGTTCGACCGGAGGCGGCGGTGGTGGGGCATAGTCGGAGGCGGCGATAACGGCAGCTCCTCCTCGGCCTCCTCCACGGCCGCGACGCTTAAAATTGAGAAAAAATTATTTTAAATTTTTTTAATATTTCGATGGATAAGTTTGTATTTTTATTAAATTGTAAAATTCTGTAAATTTTTTAATTTTTGAAAAAAATTAAAATTGGCAGAAATAAAAGGAGTAAGGAGATAATATTATATAATAAATTAAATAAAAATTAAAATTTTTCTTTTGATTTTTGAATTTAAAATTGTATTTTAAAGAAAATTTTAATTTTTTTTTCTATTAAAAATTAATGGACTTTTTATATTAATTTTAGAAATGATTCCAAAAGCTAAAAATCTGAAATTTTTATTGATAATTAAAAATTCATTTTGCAATTTAATTTGTTTTTGTTGTATTTTGAAGGAAACTTTCAAGTGTTTTTTGATCACTTGAGAGCACTATGACAATACATTCTCAAATGCTTTTTCTCTTTGATTGACCGCCCAATATCTTTTAGAGGCATATTGGCGGGCTTCAAAGAGATATTTTAAATACAAATTCATTTTTCAAATAATATTTTTAATCACAAAATTTTCAATAATTACCATAAAAAATTTAGTAAAAAATTACCAAAATAATTTACATTTAATCTGATAATTTCTTACATTTTTATTAAGTCCACCGCGTTGTGTTCCCGCCGGTGGCCTCCCTCGGGCCGGTGCCACCATTGGTGCCGGCTGTTGAAAATGTTCTTCATATTCTTGGCCATGAAGAATTGTTCCATCCTCCATCATCATTTCCCCACCGCCACTCTGCCGTGATTGTGGATGTATTGGTGGCGGAGGCAAGGAATGGGCAATTCGAATTCCGGAGGCGAATGCATTGTCCAAATTGGCGGTGGCGGCCGCACGACCACGGCCCAATGAGGCGGCTGGACGCAAATTTGAAAGGCTCCGCTGCTGTTGTGGTTGTTGATCGGCGCTGGAAAAAATGTTAAATTTATTTACATAAATTTTAATCTATTTTGGTAAAATTTAATTTTTGTTTGTGCAGTTTATCAAATTAACTTCTTTATATTTTTAATTTAGGATTGAATAGGTTAGAAAAAAATGTTTAATTGAAATTTTATAAAACCCAGAATTCCAGAGAAGTTTTCATTTAGCCAGGTGCCAGGTCCAGTGGTTAGCCCTTGCAGGCCCGGCGCCAGGGGGTGCAACTTGGGGCCCGGACTCCCCCCGAAATCGGGAAAAATCCGGAAAATAACGGTAATTTGGAAAAAAAGAGGAAAAAATAGGAAAAAGTGTCGAGGGACCCCTCCAAAAACCCTATGGACCCCTCCGAAAAAAATCCTGGCGCCGGGCCTGAGCCCTTGTCTGACTGATGAGTAAAAAATACAATACATTTTTTAATTTTTTTTGGTCAAATTAAAGTTTAATCAACCATTGGTTTTGGTTCCTACGTCCAAGGAAAAGTAATACAAAAAATGTAAAAGTCAGGCAGGGCCAGTTTTTTACTTTTTAGTTTCAAAATTAGGGCTAATTTTTTTTATATTTATTAGATCACTGCTTCGAAAACCCGCTTTTTTAGAGGAAAATTATTTTATTTCAGACTTGTTAACCAATTATATGCATTTTTAGACATTTTACATTTAATATCTTTTCGACTTATTTTAATTCAATCAAAAAAACCTGACCCAAAAATCGCTAGTGTTAAGTTTTAGTTACCTTCTTGCCAATGCCAACGATTGCCTATGCTGCAGTGTCTGATGCTGGAATTGTTGTGGCGATTGGGCATTATATCTTGCTATAATTCAAATAAATAAACCGATAAAAATAGCAAAAAACCTCCGCCAGTTTTCATCATTTTCTGCTGTTTCCGATAAGCGGCGATTGGCAGACCACTTTGCTCATCAAATTGTTGGGGCGTCTGTTGAATAATGCCGGTTCCGCGTGGCTGCTTCATTTGTTGGCGCATTCGTGAATAGTCGTCTTTTTCATCTTTAAAAGCAAATTTTTGAATCATTTTTGGCCCAATTTTCCACAAACCAATTGTGAGTCCCTCAATGGTTGGAAAGCTGCGGGGATCATTCGGCTGTTTGGGATGATCAATGACACGGACAAAGTAGTTGTGATCCTATAAGTGAGAAGAAATTTTATGAATTATTTTGTTGGTTTTTTGAAAATATCGAGGTCTCGGGTTCGAACCCACTCATGTGCAGGTAATTTTTCCAGGTTTAATAACCACTTTTATGTATTTTTGTACATTCTATTGTGGATTTATAGGCAAAAATACAATGTTTAGAACAAAAAAAACCTGATCATAAACGCCCTAATGACAAGGGTTAAGGGTATTTCCCCCAAATTTGTTTTGTCGGACAAACCCCAAAAAGTGTTTCCGTTTGCTCTGGTTGTTGATCATCATCATGGGGAACGCCGGAAATATTCATCTCGCCATCCTCCTCCTCCTCTTCATCTTGATCAATTATGACTGAAACAACACGTCTTTGGCCGCCTTCCTGTTGTTGTTTTGGCTGTTCCACATTGCCACTTTGTTCATTTGTTGCTGTTGGTTCGGGAGGGTTTGCCAAATCTGCTGTAGTCGATTCTTGTTGCACTGCGCTCAGCGTTGTTGCTGCAGTGCCAAAATCATGGTCGTCCATTTTTTAAATTTATTCCAATTTTTGATTTTCAAAATAAGCGCTTAAAATTTGTTTAATTAAATTTACAATGTTTTATTGAAGAATATGGCACAAAAATTGGGTGAAATAATGGAGAAATCAGGGAATTATGGTGGATGGAAATGATGTAAAAGAGAGTGGGAAGAGTGGGTATGCGAATGGTAAAAAGTGAAAAACAAACCGCGTCGACCCAAACCATCAAAAACGCCAATATCCCCCGAAGCGAAGCCAAATTGTGCGTTGCGTGCGAAAGCGTGGCAAAAAATTCGAACAGAATGTGTTCATTTTTAGTGGAGAAAAAGAGCATAAAAGAAGAAATAGTACAGAGAGGGGTGCCAAAGAACAATGGCCGGAGGGTAGATGTTTTGTCGATTTTTATTCTCTTTTTGTGAATTTTTATTTTACTCTTCATCTTTTCCGTTAAAAACAATGTAATATTTTCACTCGCGCGCGTGGGCAATCAAAGAACTCTTTGGCAAAATGTTTACTATAAAAATGAGCGAATTTAAAATGAAATTCAATTTGCTCTTTTAAATACAGTATATGAAAATTAAGATTTTAGTTGGAAATAATGAGGTTTTTGTTGGAAATAATAGCATAAAATTGTTTATATTCTTTATTAATTCAATGTTTTTCATAAAATAATATAATTTGTACGCACCAATAAAATCTAATCAATAAAAAAATAATGAGAATGACCAATAAAATGTGTAAAAATCAATGGAAAATTGGAGCAAAAATTGAAAAAATATGCTAATTGTTAGAAAAGAATAAAATATGGGAATTGGACTAAAACAATTGTAAAAAAGGTCAATATTTGGCAAATGTGTTATCGCTGAAAGATTGTGGAAATATATTCGGCATTTCTCTTCACATTTTCATTCAGGCAATTGCCGGATAGCCATTGAGAATGTCCAAAGTGGCTGAAAAGAGAGAATTTTAACTATATAATAGGCATTTTATATTTGTTTTAATTTATCAAAAAAATTGAAATTGCCAAAAAGGGAAATAGTACCAAAATAATAATGGTAAGGGGTTGTCCTGCATTTGCAAACCATATACCATATGGATAGCTCGTCAAGAAGCATCGAATGGTTTATAATTTATTATTGTTTGGTGAAAATTAAAAGGTATTATAAATGGCTTAAACCGATTTTGGTTCAAACCAAAACTATCAGAATTATACTAATTTGAACGTATGCCAAATCATTATAAAAAAGAATCCAAGGTTTTTAGGTCTAGGTCTAGGCTAGGATAAACTTCAGAATACAGTACACCCATACATTTTCGACTATTTATTCCAGCACATATTTTCAATGTTTTTTCGACAAATTAAATATTTCCATCTTTTTGGCTAAGCACCTGGATTATAGTCCATGAAACGTGTTGTGGTGGTCCTTTGATGTTCAATTTGTGCGATTCCCCCATTTGGCAATGATGAATTTGCATATCCGCCACCATCTTCGGCATTTGAAGACAGTGACGGTGGCTGGAGGGCAAACCAACGGGCCGTTCCGCTGAACACAATTGATGGATCTGTAGAGGGGTTTTTTGGTTTAAATCAGTGTCAAAAGTACCAAAATTCACGGTACTTATGCCGTTTGGGTCTCCTTTTTTGTTGAGAAAGGGAAAGTGAAATTCCCCTCTTTGGAACTTTGGATCATCATTCATCAGTGACAGGATTAGGGTTAATTAAGATCGGTGGTTTGATTCACCACATTCCCAAAAACAATTCTTTTCCTTTTTGCCGCAATGATTACATGATGAATCACACAATGCAAATCCAATGTAGGCGCAATTTTTCTACAAATAATTCATTGCTTCTAGATGGACAGTCGATTCCATCAGATATATCACAACTAAAATCAAAGAATTCAGCCAGAAAAATGCAATCATCAATTTCTTTATGTGGAATTGCGATCCACCATTTTATTTCGCCGCTTATCATAAGATTAGCCGCGGCCATGTCCAAATCTTCTACAAATAAAATAAAAAATCCGCTCCATAATTAACACTATTATAAATTATTTATTTATTAAAATTTACGCAATTTGGATCGGTGATTTGATTCACCACATTCCCAAAGACATTTCTTTTCCTTTTTGCCGCAATGATTACATGATGAATCACACAATGCAAATCCAATGTAGGCGCAATTTTTCTGTTTTATTATTATTTTTTCCAATCATTATTTATTACAAATAATTCATTGCTTCTAGATGGACAGTCGATTCCATCAGATATATCACAACTAAAATCAAAGAATTCAGCCAGAAAAATGCAATAATCAATTTTTTTTATCATCACATTGATTATCAGTTGGTAAATTGTAAACGCCTGGTTCTGTAAAAAAAATTAAGAAAAAATTCGTTTTAGAAATTTTTAACAGAAGCGGTATTTTTTCAGCTAACGGGTAAAATCATTTCAAAAATTTTGATTTAAATTTGAATTTTAATAATTTTTAAAAAATAATTTTATTTTATTTTTGAATGCCTCTAGAAATATTCGATAATCAATTTATAATTTAATGCGTGATAAAAATTGAATAAAATTATTGATTTTATACCATTTTGGCGTTTGCATATTTTTTCGCATATTTTTTCATCTTCTCCAAAAAAGCAATCGTTTTTACCATCAAATCTGCAATTTTTGGCAAACAAAATGAAATAATTTTGAAAATGATAATTTGCATATCGAATAAAATAGAATATTTTTTTATCAATGTCAAAAAATTATAAAATTCTATCAATTTAAAATAGTTAATTTATTTTATGATAGACTAATATTAAAATAAAATTAATTGTATTCATATGTAGTTCGAGAAATTTTATAGGGAATATAAATAAAAATTTGAGCTAATAAATTTATATTTCATTTAATTTTCAAATGAATTGAGCAGTCAACCAATCACAAAGAAAATTCATCGTCACTTCTAATTTAGAATTATTCCGTGTTCCAATTTTATTGGCTACACGAATGATTCATTATGAGAAAGTCGAATGTAATTTAATTAAATTACATCATAAATTAATTAAATATAATTTAATATATATTTACATTATAAATATTTGGAGAAAATAGAAAATATAACTTAGAAGTTAAAAATGATGTTTTATAACCTAATTTATGAATGTTGATCAAAAAAATTAATAATAAGATATTTGCGGATGAAAATTTGGGGATGCTATTCCTGATAAGAATTTTGAGTAACTTTCTGCAGACGAGGGCGTGATATTTGCGGATTTATTTTTAATAAAAACAACCAAGTGATATTTTAAAATTCCTATCCAACGCTACCCTAAATCTAATCTGAGCTACAGCTTTATTGAATAAAATTTAATAATAAATAATTATTCATTTTTGTTATTTTATTAATAAAATTTTTAATTGAGTGTGAAAATTAAAATCGTAAAAAAAGTCCTAAAATTATTTTTTTTTTAAACTTTGAATTTATTCAAATTTCATTCTTTTTATTTTTAATACATAATTAAAAATTTTCTGATCCTTAAAATGAATTCCAGATTTTTTATTTAAAGGGTAGTGGAGTAAGGAAAAATTTTTACCCTAGAGCAAAAAGCGATGAAAATGTAAGTTTGATGTTGATTTACAAGAAAATTCACGATCTTTTGAAATTTGAATTATTATTTGTTAGTTTATTTTACTACATATTTTATAAATGGTTATTCTTTAAATTCAATTGTGGGGTGGATAAGACCAATTTTAATTCTATTGAATTTGAAAATTGCCTCATCCTCTCTCAACTCTATGGAGGTACATTCTTGAATAATAAATGAATTCTTGACCTTCCACCTATTCTCCGAGCAAATTTAAAAAATATCCTATCTATCATAATTATAATTAATCATACTTGTTTAGGTGTTTGAACCTCTCCATCATTATTTTCATCATCAGCGGCAGTTTCGGTAATGATGTTGTGCCCTGCCGTTCGTTCGTCTCACTTTCTTCCCATTACCATTGTCCAAGGATTGCATACTCTATGTCCAAGGATTGCATACTCTATGTCCAAGGATTGCATACTCTATGTCCAAGGATTGCATACTCTATGTCCAAGGATTGCATACTCTATGTCCAAGGATTGAAGACATGTTTTGGGCCAGGATTTGAATTTTTCGGAATTCTTTATTTAAATTCATATTCTTCATCAAAAAATACAGTTCTATATTTTTTGTTTTTCAAAAATACCCCCAAATTGATTTTTTATGAACTCTGAAAATACTTCGATTGGATGAATTATTTATTATTTTTGAAAAATTTGCTACAAATCGTTATGAGAGTATTTTAAAAACTAAAAAAGATAGGTCTGTATTACTTTTAGCTATTCCTTCCAATTGATTTGAGGATTTTAGCTTTCCCATGATTTTTTAAAAAATAATAATAATGAAATTGATGACAGAGGTTGGGATAAAGGTTTAAAAAAGAATTTTTCAACGAAACGTAAAATTATTTTAATTCTTTATTCATTCAATATTTTTCATAAAAAATATATTTTGTACGCACCAATAATATCTAATCAATAAAAAAAATAATGAAAATGATCAATAAGGAAAATTGGAGCAAAAATTTTAAAAAAATATATAATATATATGCAAATTGTTATAGAAGAATAAAAATATGAGAATTGGGGGCTAAAAAACATTTGTAAAAAAGATTTTTGTGTAATCGCTTGAAAGAATGGGGAAATATATTCGGCATTTCTCTTCACATTTTTATTCAGGCAATTGCCGGATAGCCATTGAGAATGTCCAAGGTTGCTGAAAAAGAAAAATTTTAGTTCAAATTCAACAATTGGTATTTTTGCATGAATGGCATTTAATTTGTCGTAAAACATTAAAAAGAAGGAAAAAGAGGCAACATAGTGCCAAAATAATTATAATGGTTTGTCCTACATTCGCAAATCGTTTACCAAATTGGATAGAGCTCGTCAAAAAGCATCAGGCTTTATATTTTATGGTCAAAATTAAAGGGTATTAAACTGTTTAAACCAATTTTTATTTAATGGTTCAAAACTAATATGTTTTTTGCGAGATCTATCGTCTATAAGGATTAATGGTTTCGACATTTTCAATGTAGTTTAAGCTATGCCAAATCATTATACAAAAATGCCAAAGTTTATGGGTCTAGGCGCCTCTAAGGATAAATTTCATATTACAGTATGCCGTTATATTTTTCGACTATTTATTTCAGCAGCAAGCATTTTTCAATGTTTTTTAGATAATTTCCATTTTTTGGGATCATCACCTGGATTATAGTCCATGAAACGTGTTGTAGTGGTCCTTTGATGTTCAATTTGTGCGATTCCCCCATTTGGCACAGTGGCATTTCCATATCCGCCACCATCTTCTACGGCATTCGATGGAAGAGGCGACGATGGCTGAAGGGCAAACCAGCGGGCTGTTCCGCTGAACACTATTGATGGATCTGTGGAGGGGTTTTTTGGTTTAATTCAACTGCCAAAAGTCCCGAAAATCCTCGGTATTCATACCGTTTATGTCTAGAAATGTACCTTATTTATCTAAAAATAAATTTTTATATACCTTTATAATATACCTTTTTTATACCTTTTTGACCTTTTTTAATAACTTTTTGGGCCTTTTTATGTACCTTCCTAATAAGGTACCTTTTTGGCAACTTATATAACTTAAAATCCGTTCCCTAATTAGGATTATTCAGAGATGGGTTCCGGAAATGATGGGAAAAATCATCTCATATACCCTAAATCCTATCCCTAACACCCATAGGGGGAACCATTCACTTTTCTCCTACATTTTACTTATTGCGGAAAAAAGGACCTAAACTCCATTATAAAATTACCGAAAATCCTTCTTCTACCTGACAAATTGACAGTGCATTGACCAAGTGG
This sequence comes from Pratylenchus scribneri, assembly GCA_030063045.1. NCBI lineage: Eukaryota > Metazoa > Nematoda > Chromadorea > Rhabditida > Pratylenchidae > Pratylenchus > Pratylenchus scribneri. Next base: position 43,882 of record JAQSEB010000214.1, read on the forward strand.
ATGATTTTCGGTCCGTCTATAATCGTACACGGTAAATTCCAGTGAATATCTGGCCAAAAGATCGGCACCAATGGAATAGTCCACTTGTTGATCCCAAACCGGGTTTGCACTGTGCGGCACATATTTGGTCCTTCGCTTATTGGATACCCTAAATTTTTGGGGATATTGGATTTTCATTTTTTTGGTATAGCAAACTTTTTGTCAGGCATCAAATAAATTTTGACGAATGCATTTGGGGCAATGCCCCTTTCCCGCATTTGAAGAGCACGGGCCGCAATGATCCGAACCCGAAGCATTTGCTCCAATTGATCATAGGCAAAGGCCAATTGCAAATAGCCGTGTGAACCGTTCAGTCGGCCAGTCTGCGCAAATATTTACATTAGTGGATAATTTTGTAAAAAATAAAAATTTCCCCGGGCACAATCTTTCATAAGGAGATAAATAATTTTAGACTTTCAATCTATAATAAGACCATTTATAATATTGGATTAAGCTCTTTTGGTAGAGTACTATTTTGAGATCAAAATGATTGATCCAAATAAAAATGATTAGAATGTAATGGCCAAATATAAACGAAAACTGCCCTATTTTGTTCTATTTTGTTGTTTTTTGGTCATATCTTTTTGCAATTTTCAATCAAATTTACTAATTTTTTTTATCAATTCATTTCAATTAGGGAGATATTTTATCAAATTTTTTACTTGAAGCTAATATTCACTGGAAAAATTTATTTGCAAAATTGGTTCCACTTTTATCAAATCCTAAAGTGCGTCGATAGTCTGTTCTTTTCACTCCAATATTTTTTAAACTTTTTGGACCCAAATTCCTTATTAGCGAAATTTAAGCCAATCCAATGATTTTCATTCTTTAGTCTAATCCATCATTTAATTCGACATCTCAAATTCAATCAAATGCTTAATTCTCTAATTATAGAGCGTTAATTGCGCCTATTATGTATATACCTAATAATCTGTTTATAATTCCAATTCAAATTGTCTTACCCGTCCACCAAAGCCATTTGTGCCAATGGATGGATGTTCATCTAATTCGGATTCCATTCTGCCATTAATGGCCTTCGCCCTTTCCATACTTGAGGTGGATCGTTTTGGTCGAGACTGATGTCTTGGCAAATTTCGGCCTGTGCCACCGCTGCCTCCATTGCCTCCTCCTTCCTCCTCTCCGCTGATGCTATTGCTGCTTTGATGTGCCGGAATGGGCGGGGGCTCATTGGGTGATTGGCCCCATTTAGCCGACGAAAGCCCTTTTTGGCCAGCCCCAACGCCTCTTCCTTTGGAATCATCGGCGAAAGCCAATTGGCGGGTTCTCTTTGGGCCTCTTCCAGCAACGCGGTCAGCAGTCCATCCATCTGGGGCAAAATTAAATTAATTTGCCAAACAATTATAGATAGGATGTTTCAGAGAACAATGCTTCTTTAATCTTATTATACAATAAAATAAAAGAAATTGGGAAAAATATCTGGAAAAATATTGGCTTACTATCCCCTTCTATTATGAGATTTGAAGTCATTCTTTTGGCCACATCTCAACAAGGAAGCAACCAATTCAGGAAGGCGAAATGCCGTTAGAAAGCCATAAATGTCTTCTGAAAAGTGGCTTACTGATTTTTTAAAACATTAGGTATATATTGAAGAAAAAGCGGCTATTCCTAAAAATTTGGGTTTATTATACATTCTAATAAGTTAAGTAACTTTTTTATAGTTGGAATTTTTAAAATTCAAAAAAGGCCACTTTTTTAGAAGGAACTTTAGGCTTTCTAATGGTATATCGCCTTCGCCAATTGGCCTATTGCCCATTGAGCAATGGCCAAAAGAACAGACCGAACATTTCGGGACACCCACCTTCTTCATCGTAACAACCCTGGGTGATTCGCGCAATTCGGGAGCCAATGTCCTCTTCCTCCTCTAGCTTTCCGCCATTTTGTCCATTAATTTTGGCATCACCCTCCTCTTCCTCATCATCCCCATCGTAAATGTTCTTCTTTTGGGTGCCACCTTTTCGATGGCTGCAAACAATCAGTTCAATTTCGCCGGTACCAGCTTGCATAATTCGCTCAACTTCTTCATAGGTTTTACCGCTGAGTAGCACACCATTCCATTCGAGAACCTGACAATGACAAATCAAATGGATTGAAAATATTTAGGACAAATTTATTAAAATTTTTAGTCGTATTTTGTCAAATTTGTACCAAATATATTTTGATTCTATATAAATATAAATATTTTCCTTGATTTCCGGAATTACCTATGAAAATAAAAAATGGATTTATTTTTGCCAAAAACGCCTCTTGATCTGGATAAAGAGACCATGGGGTTACGGTATTGCAAAAATTTATTAAGAAAATTTTTGGATGATTTGAATAAATGAAAGGATAAAAGGTTGCCAGGGTTATTCGAAAATTAATTATAAATTTAATTTGAAGTAATTAATTAATAAGTTTTTCGCCTATAAATTTGGATGGAGAATGATAAAATAAAATTTATTTTTTTAAAGAAATAATTAAAAGAAAGGGTCCATCGCCAATAAAATTTAGGAATTATGACGGGCAATGTAACAAGAAAAAAAAAAAATAAAATTTTCAAAAATAAATTATTAAAAACAAAAAACATCTCTCTCGTCCAACCTGATCGCCTTCGCGCAATTCGCCCAATGTCTCCTGTGCCGCGCGTCCCTTATCAATGGAGGTGATGAATGCGCCCAAATCGCCGTTGGCCAACTTTTTGCCTCCGACCACTCGAATGCCCAAATCTGAATTATTTTTTTTTAGAATTCGTTGTTTTTTTTGTCTTGAAATTCCCAAAAAATCAGAACTTAAAACTAAAATCGGATATCAGATTAAATTGCCAAAATCCCCAAAAATATTTCGTTATGGCCAGATAAATTTGGTCTTTAATTGGACATATTTTTGGATTGGAATATTCACAACATTTTCCTTATTAGCATTAAAGATGAAATTCAAAAATTTAAATCCGCTAATTAGACCGATAAGGAATAAATAAATTTCAATTTAATTGCTAAATTTGATTTTTCCCCTTTGGTTTGCCTTTGAAAATGTTCTCATGTTTGTAGCGTCGCGTCAACAGAAGCCGTTTAATTTCACCAGAACGTCGAGGCAACGAATGAGAAGTTCCTGAAGATTCATTCCTTGGATTGATATGCCCTAAAATTGACAGGGAAAATAAATTTTGTGTTTAATTTTTGTCGGCTGCCGTCGAAAATCCAATCAAAAATTGTGAGAAAATTTGGAGGAAAATTAATTAAAAAATTATATTAAATCGGGTAGAATTAATACAAAAATATTGATGAAATAAATGATTTTAGGAAGAGGAAATAAAGTGATAGAAGCCGAAAGATATGATCCAAAAAGAGCTATAATCATATGCCAGATTAAGAGGCTTAAATACAATAATTGATAAGATTTATTATATGCATACATTCATCGTAGATTCTTCTCTGAACAATGTATTGCAAAAGATTTTCATCAAAAAACATATTAAAGTGAGTTAGGGTGAACTTTATTGTTCGCCTTTCGCCACATAGGATTTTTGAGTGGTATATTAAACGTACGAAATTGGAAAAAATGCAATATGTATTATGTATACATATACATAGTATGTTAAACTTTTAATCTAAAGCTCTAATAAGGCAATAAAACTAGGCAAGAGTTGGGCTGATAACAGGCGGAATTATTCTAATTTTGAATGGTTTTTGACTTATAATTCTCAAAAGAAACAATCAATTTGGGGAAGCTATATGTTAATTAAATTCTAATTTTGAATGGTTTTTGACTTATAATTCTCAAAAGAAACAATCAATTTGGGGGAAGCAAGCTATATGTTATTTAAAAAACCTTAAATTCATCTAAAAATTATTTTTATAATTTTTCAAAATTTAAAATAATTTTCAATAATAATGATTTTTCCTCTAAAATTCCATTTTATTACATTCAATATAATTATTTTAAGAGGATGAATTTGGATTTGATAAAAAAAATAAAACTATTTTTTTGATGATTTGGAGCTTTCAAATTATAATGCCTTCAATGATTGGCTAAGTATTTGGTTGATGAGGTATTGGCCAAAAGCTGTTCCATATACTCAATCTTCCCCCCAATCTAGGAGCTCATAATTTTTGTATTATTTAGTGTAATTTGTTCTTTTTGCTTTTTCTTTTATTTTAACCCAATCAAACTTCAACTAGTATGTATTCTCCGAATTTTGTATAAAATAAATAGTTTATCAACAATTATTCCATCGGTTTCAGTTTCAGCTAATCCAAAAAATGAATGCATAAACAATCTAAATTACACCACAAAACACAACAAATATTCAATTGAAAATATATCTTCAAAAATTCAATATTCTTAATTTATTTCATTTTATTTTTTTTGCTTAAAAATTTTATAATATTTATATATGCAAATTTCAAATGAAAGAAATGGAGTTGTATAAAAATGGAGAAAAGTGAAAATGCGACCAAAAATTTAAAAAAAAATATGAAAGGAAAATGCGCAATGAGGGAAATGCCATTGAGTGCTTTGAGAGATCAAAATGGGGAAAAAAATGAATTTTGGGCTGTTTTTAAATGGAAAATTTGGATGAAAAATTATTGCCACAATAAAATGTTGGAGAAAGACGATGAATTATGGATAGGAAAAAGGATGGCAAAAAACAAATAAAATTGTGGGAAATATGAACGATAATTGAGGGGAAAGTGCTCTCCGATTTTTTGATTGGATTTTCGCGCCGGCTTCTTCTCTACCATCCAAACCGTCGATGATTACCTCCTTCCCTGGCACTTCTCCAACCATAGTCCGCCATTTCTTTTGGCCACATTTCATCGGCTGTTGTTGTTGATCTCAACGGCGGTGCACGACGCCGTAAAATGCCCTGCGGCGCTGTTGCCTCCAATCTTTGTTGTTGTTGTGCCAATCGTTGGGAGGCGGCTGCCCCAGCTGACATCATTTGGGCAGCTGGCGAATTGTTATAATTCCAATTTGGCCTCATCCTTTGTTGCTGCAGTGGCGATTGATAAGCCATAGTCCCATATGGCGGATTTGGTGGTCTTGGCATTGGCCAATTCGTTGGTGGCGGCCTTTCGCCTGGCCAAATGCCATTGTACGGTTGTGCAGTGGAATATCCTCCATAAAGTGGTTGCCTTCCTTCCAATGGTGGTTGTCGCCAATACAAATTCCCATAGTCCTGGGTCCATTGTGGCGGTGGCCTTGCCCCATAGTTTGCCTCGCTTCGACTGTAAACGCCTGGCTGCTCTACCGACGGTCCAGGAGCAGTTGGGAAAGGTGCCACCCTTCCAAATTGTTGTTGTTGTGATTCAATGGAAGAAGGGTAATAGGGGACGGATGTTGGCTGAAAAGGTGGTCTTTCGGCTGGCGGATAATATCCACCGGCTGGCATCAATGGCGGAGGTGGCCCCATCTCAGCCATCAATTCCCTTTCGGCCATTTCCCGTTGCCGTTGGTCCAACAAAAATTGACTGTTCAAATAGTTGGCATATTCCGAGAGGAGCAATTCTTGGGAATCCGCCGGTGGTGGGCCTTGTTGTTCAAATGTGGCCAAATCGTCTGCAATTCCGGCAAATCTTGGTCTATAGTTGGCGGCTGCTGCCCTTCGATAGTCCTCTGCCTCCGCCGGGCCCATCCTGTCCAAATAGTTCATTGAACGACTGGGATATTGTGGCCATGGTTGTTGATCGGCACGACCCAATGCCAAAGGTGGGCCATATTGATTGGAATATCTTCCACCTGCGCCTAAACGATCCAAATCCTGCATTGATCGAGAATAGGAAGAAATTGGTGGAGGCGGTGGTTGTGCCCCAAAACGTCCATCAAATTGCGATGATCGAGCAGGCGAAAATGCCGTTGCGGCTGCCGTCGATGCCATTCTCCGCTCATAGTCCCTTGGCAGCGATCCATAGCCATAGCCAATGGGTGGTGGCCTCCGGGGTTGTGGCGATGTGAAAGTGGAAATTGGCAATGAATGCGGGGCAGCGGTGGGAGGCGGAATTTGTTGGCCAAATTCCAACCCTCTTGGCAGGGAACCGCTCCAATGTTGAGGATATGAGGCGTGTGGTTGGGCATAAAATTGCTGCGTCTGCTGATCAAATTCCGTCAAATCTGGGATGGAATAGCGCAGTTCACGCCTCCGTCTTTCCAACTCATCCCTCACCAATCGTTCCTTTCGCCCTCTTTCACTGGTTGTATCGGCTGTGGCCAAAAAGCGGCCCAATCTGCCGCGTCTTCGTCGGCTTTGTCTTTGTTGTTGCTCTGGATGTTCCCATTGTTGATATTGGCTCGGTCGTTCCAAAGGCTGATAGTATTCATGGTCAAAAGTGGCACCACCTAATGCTGCGCTGGTAGTGTCCGGCCATTGCCAATGCCTTTGCTGTTGTCTAATATCATAGTCGTTGTCAATGTCAATGCGTGGATCGGTTTGCGTTTCGGCGCACAGTGCAGTTTGTGTTGACGCCTCACAGCATTTTTGTCCAGTTCCAAACTTTGTTGTTTGTGTTGTACCGGCACGCAATTGGGCACTCAGCGATGTGCTTGGCATTTGGTAGAATGCCGTTTGTGTTTGCGTTGGTTGTCGCCAACTTCGTTGCGTTGCGAAAAATGCCGTTTGCGTTTGGGGTCCATCCGTCGCTTGGCAACCAATTGAACGGACAAGCCTTGGCTGTTGTTGTTGGTAAAATTGCGGCATTGAAGTTGCGGCGGAAGTTGTGGCTGTCAATTTTGCCGAAACAGCTGACGAAGTTGATGGAAGGCCATATCTCGGTGGTTCATGTGCCATCGCAAATCGGCTTGGAACAATTTTGGCACCCGCAATCAACTCCGGTGGAAGTGTGCATTTCACCACCGCAGGAATGGCATCCAATTCGGCTGGCCGTAAAAAGCGTTGAGGCAAAATGCCACTCCGCATCCATTTATCGATCACATATTGCCGATGGCCTGCCTCAATCTCGCACATGTCCAATTGCTCTTTGCGTTTGGCCAATGCATCGCGCAATTCCTTTTTGAATAGAAAATAGTATTTAATTTGCCGACAAAGAACATTGAATTTATTGAAAACTTTTTTCTTAGAAAAATAATCTTTTTAAGGTCATTATAATTTGGTTATAACAAAGAGTGGGGCAGAATTAGCTTTAAGTTAGAATTTAGGACTCGGAATTGGAATATATAACAGGTGGAATTATTCTTAAAAACAGGCGGAATTATTCTTAACCAGGCGGAATTATTATTAAAAACAGGCGGAATAGAAACAGGCGGAATTATTCTAAGAAACAGGCGGATTTATTCTTAAAAACAGGCGGAATTATTCTTAGAAACAGGCGGAATTATTATTAGAAACAGGCGGATTTATTCTTAAAAACAGGCGGAATTATTCTTAACCAGGCGGATTTATTCTTAAAAACAGGCGGAATTATTCTTAATCAGGCGGAATTATTCTTAGAAACAGGCGGAATTATTCTTAGAAACAGGCGGAATTATTCTTAACCAGGCGGAATTATTTTTAAAACGGGCAGAATTATTCTTAGAAACAGGCGGAATTATTCTTAGAAACAGGCGGAATTATTCTTAGAAACAGGCGGAATTATTCTTAACCAGGCGGAATTATTCTTAGAAACAGGCGGAATTATTCTTAGAAACAGGCGGAATTATTCTTAACCAGCAGGCGGAATTATTCTTAGAAACAGGCGAAATTATTCTTAGGCGAAATTATTCTTAGAAACAGGCGGAATTATTCTTAGAAACAGGCGGAATTATTCTTAACCAGGCGGAATTATTCTTAGAAACAGGCGGAATTATTCTTAGAAACAGGCGGAATTATTCTTAACCAGGCGGAATTATTCTTAGAAACAGGCGCAATTATTCTTAACCAGGCGGAAGGAGGAATTGTTATTAGCGGAATAAGGAAGAAATCTAAAGAAAACTGATTTGAAAAAATTAAAAAAAGATTATTTTTCATAAATGAAATTTTCTACAAATTCATTGTTTTTTTCTGCATACTCACTTTTTTGAACATCAACTGGCACAGGGTTTCCTGGGTGGCACGTTCCGATGTCGAAGTGGGTGGTTGCGTTCTACTCCTGCTTTGTCTTTCTTGTTGTTGTATTCGTCGAGGCGGCGATAGGGATGTGGACAATGTTGATGGCGGAAAATATGCCGTCGAAGGCAAAATGGCTGATAATGGCCTGCTGAATGCGGGCGATGTCCTGCCTGGACGAAAGGTGGCACCCGGAAGGACAGAAGATTTATATGGCAACTCCATGCTGCCATATGGCCTCACATGGCCATTGGCCATTGTTGTGGTTGTGATTGCTGTGGATGTTCTGGCACTCCACGGAGGCGATCGACTGGACAATGTCGCATGTTGGGCGCTGGCCACCAAAGCTGGATCGAACAGGACGCGGCCTTCGGGTAGCCATTCTTGTGGCGTTGAAATTGGCACATTTCCATTGACGGCCACATCCTTCTTCTCCGGTGCACTGGAAGTGTAGTAAATGACAGGCGATGTTTGTGAGGGAGCCGTGGAAGTGCTCGCCGTCGTTCGATGTCCAAAAATGGATGCCAAACTTGGTTGTTGCGGTGGAATATGTCGATGGCTGGAATCGATGGCGCCGGATGTGTATGGGAGGCTTGTGGCCGAAGTGGTAATTGTTGGCACGGATGTGGCTGAATAAATGTGGCCAGAAGATGAATATGGAAGGGTGGAACTGGGCAAGGATGGGAGCCGACGACGGCCCATTTCAGCTGCTGATTGAGTGAATTGTTGGAGGATGGCAGTGCCGAAAGTGGATGAGGTAAATGTGGCGATGTCAAGCGGAGAGGCACCGATGGCGATTGGCAGTGAGGAAGAAGATTGAGGTTTTTGTGGATAAGTTGCCTTTTGTTGTTGTTGTTCAGTGGTGGATGTTGCGATTGGCTGATAATGGTGGATTTGGGAGGCGGATTGTTGTGCATTCTCCTGTAAGATTGCGATAGACACCATTTATATGAGAAAGTGGACAAAATTTAGAGGGATGTTTGGCAAGATTTTGTTCAAGGGTGGATGAACCCATTTGGCATTGGCTACTGGATTGGCAATTGGCAAACTTTCCCCTTACTTTTTTTTTTCATTCCCTTCCATTTTTCCACTATGGCAATTTGCTTCTTCAATATTAGCCCCCACCCCTCCTTTAACCCATAAATGAATGGGTTTGCCCTTCCAGACAAATTTCTTCTTCCGAGCGGAAAAATGCCATTGGGATGGATGGGAGGGGGAATGGCGCAATTTAGTTATTATTAGTATGGAGTGGGACCATTGGGTGCTTATATTTTTCTAATAGTGCATTTTTTACGAAACACATTTCATTACCTATGGCTATTTTATGTCCATATTTCAACAAGGAAGCAAATAAGGAATGAAATATGCCATTTTAAAGCTCAAAATTACCTCTAAAAAGTGGCTTATCTTCATTTTTCGAAAAATTAGAACATTTTTGTAAAACAAAAAACTTTTCCTCACAAATAAGGAAAATTCGAGTTTGTTAAGTACATTAAAGTTGAATTTCATAAAATTTAAAAGTAAAATTTTGAGGTCATTTTGAGCTTTCAAATGACATATTGCCAACCTGAATTAATTATTGTCTTGATGAGCTATGGCCAAAAAATGGTTCAAATTCCAATAATGAAATGTCCTTAAGGGTCCATCTTTACTCATACCCATATTTTTAGTCAATATTTTTAATCCCATTTTTATACCTTTCAATGCCGACTCTGCTCATCGAGAGCAGAAAGGCGCATTAATTTTCACGCAGCAGAAAGGGCAACATAAATTCGCACGGATTGGCCACCCACAAAATATGCCGTAGAGTCGAAATAGAATGGAAAATTCTCCTTTTTACTTATATCTGAATATTTTTTTTTCTTAGCAAAAATGGTGGTTAATCGATTTGTAGGGCAAGGGTGTTGAGGGTGGGACGGCTTAAAGGATGCCAGAGGAAGGCGACGGATTTAGAAGAAAGGGGTTGTGAAGGCGGATGTAAAAGAAGACTTCAAATGCCCCTCTGGCACCAAGGCCGCTTTAATGCAATTCCATTCTTACTTCTTTTTAGATTGCCTCCAGCGCCACCAACGCCACCCAATTTTTTGGCACAAATGCCGTAAAAAGAAGACAATGAATTCGCCGTTAGTTGGAAGGAGCGAGCGGGGGTGGCAGTGGCTGGAAAAGACGGCCGACTAGCTGGAGGAGGGCCTTGAAAGTCGAGAATGGGTGGAGGAATAGGAGGGGAAGGGAAGTCCACAAAAGGGAAGGAATTATGGGGAGTAGGCGAATGCCAAGGACTGCTGATAAGTGAGTGAGGGTGGAGGCTGGAAGAAGGTGGGGGCACGACTATAAGGAGGCCGGAAAAAGGAGTGGGTACCAAAAGGGGGAAAACGGGCAGTAAGGGAAAATGAAGGCGGAGAAAAGGGCGCCTGGGCCACTTGGCCAAGAAGGGACATTGGGGCGGCCATAAAATTGAAGGGGAAAAGGAAGGAAGCAGGCAAAGTGGGCGAAAGGAGGAAGGTGGACTGCTGCCAGCCGATAGCCGAAGGATTGCTGCCAGACGTCCGGTAGCAGCCCAAGGGGAAGGCAAATACAAAAAGCCATTAATGGCGATGGTGGCCGAGAGGGTAGCCGTTGGGCATACAAAGTGAAGGGGACCATTGGCACTCCAATGAGGACTGTGGCCCCATAAATGGAAGTGGAAATTGTGTGGGCACTCCGGTTGCCCTCTATGCTTGCTCCTTTTGGCACAAATCTCATCTTACCCACATTTCACCCACATCATTATGGAATTCTATGCGTGCGCGCATGCCAAAAGCAAATGGATTGACCTGCTTGAATGGTGGAAGTGGCTTAAAATAGGGGAAGAGGATAGAAGAGGAAAGCAGAGGAAGCGACGGCAGGATGAAAAGGGGAAAAGGAAATCGGCTGGCAGGATAAAAAAAAAGCCAAGGAAAAGCAGTGAAGTGGTGGGCTGGAAAAAAGGTATGGAAATGTTGGAAAACGTCGATTTGCGGGCTGCTGGGACGTCGAGACGAATTCCCCTTTTTCCCTCTTTTACGGCTTTGCTTTTGTGCCGATGCCGACATTGGCTACCGTGATGTTTTCGTCCTTCTCTGGCCATTGATAATAAATAGGCCAAAGCAAAGCAAAAAAAGGAATGGAAGTACTTTTAGCCTGAAGAAGTTGGAAAAGAGTCCTTAAAGGGGAAGAATACAGATTTCCCTTGGGACTAGTTTTGGCAAGTATTTAGTCAGTTCTTGTTCGAAAAATGGGGTGAGGGTGGATGAAAATTTGGACATGGAAAAGGAAGGAAGGAAAGGCGTGACTTTGGCCAATTTTTTGGAGGAATTTGAAAAGAATAAGAAAGGAAACTAAAAATGGGGAACAGAAAATTTCTATAGAAAAGAAAAAATTTAGGAATTTTATTAGTAATATTTAATTTGTCGAAAAAAAGTTTAAAAAATGTCGAAAAGAATAAAATGGTGCATACTGACAAAATAATTATAATGGTCAAAGGATTTGTAACGCACACAGAATAAGCGGAATTAAAACAGGCGGAATTATTCTTAGAAAACAGGCGGAATTATTCTTAACCAGGCGGAATTATTCTTAACCAGGCGGAATTATTCTTAACCAGGCGGAATTATTCTTAACCAGGCGGAATTATTCTTAATCAGGCGGAATTATTCTTAACCAGGCGGAATTATTCTTAATCAGGCGGAATTATTCTTAACCAGGCGGAATTATTCTTAACCAGGCGGAATTATTCTTAACCAGGCGGAATTATTCTTAACCAGGCGGAATTATTCTTAACCAGGCGGAATTATTCTTAACCAGGCGGAATTATTCTTAATCAGGCGGAATTATTCTTAACCAGGCGGAATTATTCTTAACCAGGCGGAATTATTATTAACCAGGCGGAATTATTCTTAACCAGGCGGAATTATTCTTAACCAGGCGGAATTATTCTTAACCAGGCGGAATTATTCTTAACCAGGCGGAATTATTCTTAACCAGACGGAATTATTCTTAACCAGGCGGAATTATTCTTAACCAGGCGGAATTATTCTTAACCAGGCGGAATTATTCTTAATCAGGCGGAATTATTCTTAACCAGGCGGAATTATTCTTAACCAGGCGGAATTATTCTTAATCAGGCGGAATTATTCTTAACCAGCAGGCGGAATTATTCTTAACCAGGCGGAATTATTATTAACCAGGCGGAATTATTCTTAACCAGGCGGAATTATTCTTAACCAGGCGGAATTATTCTTAACCAGGCGGAATTATTCTTAACCAGGCGGAATTATTCTTAACCAGGCGGAATTATTCTTAACCAGGCGGAATTATTCTTAACCAGGCGGAATTATTCTTAACCAGGCGGAATTATTCTTAACCAGGCGGAATTATTCTTAACCAGGCGGAATTATTCTTAACCAGGCGGAATTATTCTTAACCAGGCGGAATTATTCTTAACCAGGCGGAATTATTCTTAACCAGGCGGAATTATTCTTAATCAGGCGGAATTATTCTTAACCAGGCGGAATTATTCTTAACCAGGCGGAATTATTCTTAACCAGGCGGAATTATTCTTAACCAGGCGGAATTATTCTTAACCAGGCGGAATTATTCTTGACCAGGCGGAATTATTCTTAATCAGGCGGAATTATTCTTAACCAGGCGGAATTATTCTTAACCAGGCGGAATTATTATTAACCAGGCGGAATTATTCTTAACCAGGCGGAATTATTCTTAACCAGGCGGAATTATTCTTAACCAGGCGGAATTATTCTTAACCAGGCGGAATTATTCTTAACCAGGCGGAATTATTCTTAACCAGGCGGAATTATTCTTAACCAGGCGGAATTATTCTTAACCAGGCGGAATTATTCTTAACCAGGCGGAATTATTCTTAACCAGGCGGAATTATTCTTAACCAGGCGGAATTATTCTTAACCAGGCGGAATTATTCTTAACCAGGCGGAATTATTCTTAATCAGGCGGAATTATTCTTAACCAGGCGGAATTATTCTTAACCAGGCGGAATTATTATTAACCAGGCGGAATTATTCTTAACCAGGCGGAATTATTCTTAACCAGGCGGAATTATTCTTAACCAGGCGGAATTATTCTTAACCAGGCGGAATTATTCTTAACCAGGCGGAATTATTCTTAATCAGGCGGAATTATTCTTAACCAGGCGGAATTATTCTTAACCAGGCGGAATTATTCTTAACCAGGGGTCTGATCTTCGTCTCTTGGTTAAGCAAACCATGGTTAACGCCTTAACCATAGTTTATTTAACCGCGGTTAAAAATCAACTAAAACTTTGATTTTCGTCTTTAACCAGAGTTTGCTAAACCATGGTTAAATAAACCACGATTTTACAAGGGAAATAAAGGAGAAATTAAAAAATTTATTGCGCTTTATTATTTTTATTTATGCATGCTTAAAATTAAAAATAAATAATAAATAAGCATTCTTATTCATAATAATAATGATTTTATCCAATTTTCGAGAAAAAATTTTTCGGCAAAAAGTGAAGGGTCCCCCCTATGGGTCTAAAAATTTTAAATTTTTTTTCGAAATAATTTATATACCATTCGACGCGTCTCGATGAGCCAAACACGAAAATATAATTTATATTCTATAAAACTTTAAAATTAAAAAGTTATGGCCAAAAAACTCCGTTAACTAAGCCATTGAGCTTGGTTAAAATATAAAGGGGGATCTTAACTCCGGTTAAACGAAAATCAAAATTTTGAATAAACCTTGGTTAAGAGACATAAACTATGGTTAAATTGAGCGTTAACCGCAGTTAAAAAAACCATGGTTAATTCTTAACTGGGAAAGACGAAAATCACTTTTTCCAAATCTTAACTATGGTTAGCGTTTTTAACTGTGGTTTAGCCCTTAACCAAGAGACGAAAATCAGACCCCAGGCGGAATTATTCTTAACCAGGCGGAATTATTCTTAACCAGGCGGAATTATTCTTAACCAGGCGGAATTATTCTTAACCAGGCGGAATTATTCTTAACCAGGCGGAATTATTCTTAACCAGGCGGAATTATTCTTAACCAGGCGGAATTATTCTTAACCAGGCGGAATTATTCTTAATCAGGCGGAATTATTCTTAACCAGGCGGAATTATTCTTAACCAGGCGGAATTATTATTAACCAGGCGGAATTATTCTTAACCAGGCGGAATTATTCTTAACCAGGCGGAATTATTCTTAACCAGGCGGAATTAATATTTAAAATAGGCAGAAGAATCTCTCAACTTTTTTAAACAATATTTGGCTATTTAGTATTTAAAATGAATTATTTCTTTCTACAAAATAATTATGATTATTAGAAATAAACTTTTTAACTCTTATAATCATTTATTAGACCTTTTCAATGCTACATTTTATAATTAACATTTCCCTTTTTGTATTCCCATTTAATAATCCACCCATCCTTCTTTCCATTTTGTTTCATCCCAATACTAATAAGCCAATACTGTCTATGGCCATTGAAATAAAAAAGAGGAAGTTTCGATTTTCTCTCCTATATTGTGGGTTGTGGCTAAATGAATATTTTTTTTGTTTTTGTCTGCTTCCACAAAGGGCACAAAAAAGCGGAGGAGGGTTGCGGCCACGCAGAGGGGGAAAACGGAAAACATCGACGGAGCATCGGCTAATGAGGAAAACGACCTGGGTCACAAAAGTGGCCAAGGGATTGGCGTTGGAAATCGAAGTGAACTAAAAAAGGCAAAAACGGATGCGGAATTACAAACGGATGCGGAATTAATAAGGGCTATTAGGAGGAATATAGGCTTATTAAAGGGAGATGGTGGTTGATGGCATCTCAAACTTTTAGTCCAAAAATGCTTCCAATCTTTTACGGATGCTGATGATTGCTAATGGGGGCAATGAGTACACTTATTGGAAGGGTTATCGAAAGGTAATTGTGCCAAATGCCAATCCAGAATGTCCCAAACAGAAAAAAATTGAAGGGAAAATAGCTAAATGACCAATGTGTCCATAGTGCCAATGCCAATGGTCAACATCCGCCGCTTATTAAAGAGGAATTTGCTTCTTTTGGATGTTGGGAAAAGAAGCTCCATGTCCAAATGAATTATGGATGTATTTTAGAGAGCGAAATGAAGGGGGAGTAGGCGCCAATTATGGCACCCTTTACAAAATCCTTCTTTTAAGGCATTTGAGTAAGGGGAAATGAAAACAATTGAAAAAGGGAGCCAAATGGCCAAAAATTTGGCCTCTGGAAATATAAGGAATTTTTGACATGGAAACCATTTGAAGGCACAAAACGCCACACCACAAACAAATATAGTATTATTATCATGGTATAGATTATTTATGGGTGTAAAAATTCCAAAAATTTTTTCACTTGACCATCCAAAAATGGAATGATTCCCAATTTTTATGTGTTTTCGCTGGAAATGGTTAGAATTAGAAAGAATGTCATTGGCAATATTGCCTTTAGCATTAATTTTCCCTACAACTGAATATGTATTTAAAGGAAATAATTTCGGCTTATAAAATGTTTTGGAATTTGAAAAGACACCAAAAAAATAAAAATCCATGCGTAAAAAAGGCACCCACCACCATTCTGCTGGTTTGAGCCAATTCTTCAGCTGAAGTGGACCTATTGTATTGATCAATGCCGATTCCACTATCTACGGTTGTGGATTGAACCAGTCCAGTCAGATTCATGGCCGGCGATCGTTTCAACCTAAATTTAAATTTGATTAGTTCATTTAAATATACTATAATTGAATTTATTTTCCCGCTATTCTTTAATGAAAATGGAAATCTGCATAGATTTTTTGGCCCATATTTCAGAGTGAGGCCATTACCAATATGGGAAAGAGCTATATCATTTAAAAGGTCTGGATTTCCTCTATAAAAAGGCTTTATTTTTATTATTTTTTTGTTTTTGAAATGCCTTGGAGTAATAAACATTTTTTCTGATGAATTCGAGTTTTTATACCATTATAAATTATCAGATTTATGTTATTTAATGATGAATTAAAATAAAATTAATAAAGCATTTTAATAAAGGAAAAGGCATATCGCCTTCTAAGATTTCTTATGCCCTTATTGAATTATAGGCCAAAAACTTAAGCAGTTTAGATTTTACCGAATGTTGAAAAATGTGGACAATTTTAATAAAGGAATTAATCAAATATTATATTAATTAAATAATTTTTGCCCAATTATTGGGACCTTGGTGACTGAATGGAAGAAGAGGTGGCCAAATCATCATCGCCACCATCATCCCCCAACATTGGCACATGTTTTGAGGGTGGAGGTAAATCCTCTTGTTGGGCAATGTCCTTCACTTTGTTCACAAATTTATGCTGATTCAATTGCTGAAAGAATAATAGGGTGAATAAATTTTATGGCTTTAAGGAGGGCTAGAATTCCAATTTAAAAAGGCTTTTCGGTACTAATGAGATTGGCCCCTACATGGGAAAGAAGATGATGATGAGGAAGATTAAGAAGATCACTTAAGCTTCCTTTTCTTCTTCATCATCATCATCATCATCCTCATCCTTTCCCACGTAAGGGCCAATCTCCATTCTCCAAGTACCGACTTTTCTAACTATGAGCTTGAATAGAATAAAAATCAAGGAAAGTGAGAATTGCCTAACGGGAATATCAAAATTCCAACAGTAAGAATCTGGCTATTATGGCAAATTAAAAAGGCACAGTAATTTGCTTTTTCAAATGGTCAAATAAACCTAAATTCGAACCCAAATTCTAAAAAATTTAAATACTATAATAAAATGGGGACAAATTATTGTAAATTGGCCTACTTCCCAATTCCCACCCTCTTTCTCACCTGCAATTGTTGTTGCAAATGGAGGGCAGCATTCACCGAGGGATGATGGCCAACTTTGGATTGGGTTATTGTCCCTTCAATTTGACCAGCAGTTGGCATTTGTGCTTCTGTTGGCGGAGGCGGTGGAGCACTTCGAATTGGGGTCAATTGTTCATCCACAGAGGAATCTGATGGAATGGCTCCTTCTGCTACTGTTGGCACCGTAGCACCTTGGACGGCACTGCTTGCCGCCCAAAAACGTTGAGGCTGCTTTTGTTGCTCAATTTGAGAGGAAGCAGTGGTTGCAGTGGAGGATTGTGAGGATGTGGCCGATTTGGATCTGCGTGAAAAGTTGGTAAATGAAAAATTCTATTCCAATTCCTGTATTATTTAAAATAATAACTGATTAGGGACTTTTTAATACCAGCAGAGGGCTATTATTTAACTTGTACGGTATCATTAGATAGAAAGGAATAATAACATAATAATGAAAGAAACCATTGGAAATCCCCCAGTGTCCTCTATGATTTTGCTTTTTATATAAATTAAACTTCTTTGAGTTGCAATAAAATGCGAATTTTCTGAAAATTAAGGATAATCCATATCTTTAATTCTGCCTATTTATAATTCTGAATGTTTCTAACCAGTGAAAAATAGTGAGTTTACAAATTGTTTTTTTTTTCAAAAATCAAAAAATAGTAAAGCTATGGGTACTTATGTACTTTGGGTCCCGTCTGACCCTTAAGAAAAGAAAAAGTGAAGGGTCCCCCTTTAGATGTTAGGTATAGGGTTAGGGTGTTATTAAGATGATTTTTACCCCGTCTTATCTGAAACCCATCCCTGAATGACCTTAACTCTAATCCTGAAGACCCATAAGGGGGACCCTTCACTTTTTCTTTTCTTAAGGATCAGACGGGACCCAAAGTACATAAGTACCAAGCTATGACTTTTAGGCTTTCGAATGACATATTGCATTATTTTTTTTGTTGAGCTATGGCCAAAAGAATGGCCACAAATACTTGAAATAGCGATTAATTGTCTTCTTTCTTTAAAAAAAAGGTAATAAAAATCTTCATTCACCTGGATCGCCTTCTGGCACTTGCCGCCATTGCTTCGGCCGGAATCAACTCAGGCACCGTTTCCGAATGCAATGGTTTTCGTTCGATTCGATCCGCATGATAAATGCCTTCTCTGTTTGAAGCGGCCATTCCTTTGTCCTCTTCCGTCGGATTCTCGGGAATTGTGTACACCGGGCCAGGTCGATGCGCAAAATACATGGAATGATCGAATTGGCCTTTGTAATAGCGTTCCGCTTCGGTTGCCGCATTTTCGCCATCTTCAGCGTCCAAATGCTTAAAGAAAATGGAATTTTTTAAAAGTAATTTTTGATATTTTTTGATTTCTTTATATTGAAAATTTTTGACATTTTTATGAACAACTTATCAATTAGCATTAAATAGACAATATTTTATTAATTTTTATTGAAAACAATTTTCATTAAATATAAATAGACAATATTTAAATAATTTTTGTTGAAAATTTATTGATTTTTTAATAGCAATTTAAACATTAAATAGTTAATTTTATAATCATTTTTATTGGATTTGATATATTTAGAAGCAATTTAATGCTTGTTAATATAAGTAGAAAAAACCTTTTTATACGAAAATAACATAAAGTTAATATATAATATTCCATCCATTAATTCGTTTTCGCCGAATTTTTGGGCCGTTTTCCTTTCCTATTCATTTTGACCTTATAGTAGAATCCGATCAATCATTTTTGTTTTTTAATTGATGCTCATTCCGGGATCTGCTGATGGCGAGAAAACTTGCTTTTTGATTGCCTCCAATCTCCAAATATAAATTATTCTGCTATTATAAGATGCCGTTTGCCGAAGGGCATGCCCATATAGCCTAGTTCCATCAACCACCATCCATAAAATAAAATCAGTGCAAAACTCTCATTTAACTATATTCTTTTGCGGCATTCATTTTATAATCTCTTTATCTACTTATTATATTAAATTTTAAACGCAATAGCAACCAAGCTTTGGTGAAAGCAATCCAAAAATGTCGAATATTCAATTAATTTTTATAATCTTCTTTCTATTTACTGCATTGTTGGTCGAAATTGGCGCACAATTTCCCAGATGGGGTAAATTTCAAGTTTTAGGAACATAAATATTACTTAATACAATTTTAATTTGTTAAATTCTATAAGAATATTTCCACATGACTATTTTTAATTTGCGCAGAGGAGCGCACGCTTGATTGCACCACACGGTCAGGTGATTGTTTGCTGATTGCGCCCGGGGCCAAGGTCAAACGCGATCCAGCCCAATACAAATGCCGTCGTGAGCCGATGCCCCAGACAGAGTGGAATAAGCTGGCACGGAATTCGACTAGTCAGTATTTTTAGCATTTTAAAGCTTTTATAAAGTAAAAAGCTTATTATGGGTGAATTAATGTAATATTCACATAATTGGAATATCTGGAATATCGAATTTTATAGAGCCAATTTCTGGACAAAATTGTAATTATATATTTTAAGAATTTTTGTTCAAATTTATAGCCCAATTTGAATTGACATTAAAATTAAGAATTTCCAAGTTTAAAGAAGTCATTATTTTGTTTCCAGCCCGACTAGCATGCCCAATTGGTTGCGAACCGGAAGCGGATCTTTCTGTTTGTTATTATGATTCATTTTTCATTTTCCCCTGGCTTTTAGGTCATCCAAAAACGGCCGATTGATAATAAAAAATGCCAAAAATATTACACGTATGTTTTTTGGAAGAATTAATTTCAATTAAATATTGTGGAAATATTTATTACAATTACGTTAGTAAATGGAGGGGGAATCAACCATTTTTGCACAATTTTTTAGCTAAAGATAATTAATGCTTATTAGAAAAATATTGAAACTTTCTGGTGGAGAAATCAGAATTATCTCTTCATATTATCCCCATTCCATTTCCCCTATTTAAAAAAAAAACACAGATATGGCAAATACCGTGACCAACAAGAGGGGGAATGGTATTTGTGGCTGACGGAACCCTGCGTAGCCAAGTACTTTTCTAATCAATATTTTGATATAATCTTCCATTAATCTTTCAGTTTGACCACCCATTGCCGTTTCAATGATATTCCATTCCCATCAGCAATTAACCCATCAGAATCTAATGCTGGCCCCTCGGGGGATAGTGCCCTTCAAATTGCGGAAGCCGCCGAACAGCGACGTGGCCGAAAGGCACGAAATTAAGCAAGTAAGAATAATGGAAGGAAATGGAGGATATGCGAGCAAAATATGTTAATTGATAAAGCAGAACATTTTATGTCTATTTTTGTTTGGCCGACTTTTATGGCATAAAAAATCTTTGTTTGGCATTCGTATTGTCTTTTCTAGATATTATGTTGGCATTTTCTATTTTAAATGATCATTGTTCAATGTCTTTTAATACAGTAGGAAACATTTCAGTATTGTCATTACAATATTCTAGGCCATTATTATGGCCACAAAGCTCAACACATGGAAGCAATAACTAATTCGATAAAGATGGATATATCATTATATTAGAGCTCTTCTAAATGTCCTCTAAAAAATGAACATTTTAATTATTGAAATCTAATTTTAAAAATTTACAAGTCATTGTGTGAAACCCGAAATAAAATAGCTAAAAGAAGTTTTAAATAAATTATTAATGACAATGAGCCCAAATTTTTAAAGTCAAAGCTGCTTATTTTATATACAAATTGTTTTGAATTTAGTAATTTGAAAAGCCACTTTTTCGAGGCAAATGGCATATCGTCTTCCTCTTCCCGAATTTATTGCATGTTGATCAATTGGCCAAAAGAATAACCCAGAGTAATGACATATATATGTCTTTCCCCAAATTTACCTCTTGTCTGATGACCACATCCTGTCCAGCTTCTTCCTCTTCCTCATCTTCATCCTCCTCTTCTTCCCCTCCACCAATTGGCTGGCCATCTTCGGCTTCCTCAACCAAAAATGGATTCGTCCTTTGCCTATACAGAATGGCCTGCTGCTGATTGGCTGCAGCCGTTCCATTTGGTTGTTGCCGATTTTGTTGCTTGTCTTCTGGCATTTTCGGCTTTTCCGCTGATTTGGACGCCGTTTCAATGGATTTTGGTGCCGTAGAATTTTGTGGCCCTTCTGGCGGGGAATACACGTTGGCGGCATCCTCCATGAAGAAATTGTCTCGATTGGCCGCAATCTTTGGCAATGCCTAAATTCAGAGGAAAAAAATAATTAAATATTCCATAAAAATGGAGAGAAATAAAAAAGTTTTCCCATTAAATTCGGGCTTATTTGATAAATATTCCAATAAGTAAAAATTAACACAATTTCCTTCAATGTTATAAGATTTATTAGAAGCTATTTGGATTGGGATTTGGGAAAAAAACTAGAAGGAATTTATATAATAAAGAAATGTAATGGGATTTTTGGTGATGCAATTTATCAAGCAGCCAAAATTTAATCTAATAAAGGAAATAAAATTTTAAATTAAGTTGTACATAATTCGGATTTACTTAATTTGAGTAAACCATTAAACCATACACTAATAAAAGATGCCACTCTTATTATCTTTTTTTTTTCACGAGGAATCCAAAGGTAATCACAAATAAATTTAAATAAAATTATATCACCTTTTGTTGTGGTTGTTGTTTTGTTTGTGATGGCTGCTGTGGTGATGGCTGTTTTGCCCATTGCACATCGAATTCATCGTCGGCTGCTTCGCCGAATGCCTGGATTTGTTGGAGTACTTCTGCCGCAATTTTGTCATGTTCCATTTCATTTTGTTCTTGCATGGCTGCAATTGTTGCCGGCGACACAGTGGGCGCCTTAATACCTATTTTGGTGAAGGAACATTAAAATAGTGAAAATCAACATTAATTTTGGACTATAGCACACTCATCGGCAGCGAAGTTATATTAAAAACAGGCGGAATTATTCTTAGAAACAGGCGGAATCATTCTTAGAAACAGGCGGAATTATTCTTAGAAACAGGCGGAATTATTCTTAGAAACAGGCGGAATTATTCTTAACCAGGCGGAATTATTCTTAGAAACAGGCGGAATTATTCTTAAAAACAGGCGGAATTATTCTTAGAAACAGGCGGAATTATTCTTAGAAACAGGCGGAATTATTCTTAGAAACAGGCGGAATTATTCTTAACCAGGCGGAATTATTCTTAGAAACAGGCGGAATTATTCTTAGAAACAGGCGGAATTATTCTTAACCAGGCGGAATTATTCTTAGAAACAGGCGGAATTATTCTTAGAAACAGGCGGAATTATTCTTAGAAACAGGCGGAATTATTCTTAACCAGGCGGAATTATTCTTAGAAACAGGCGGAATTATTCTTAACCAGGCGGAATTATTCTTAGAAACAGGCGGAATTATTCTTAGAAACAGGCGGAATTATTCTTAGAAACAGGCGGAATTATTCTTAACCAGGCGGAATTATTCTTAGAAACAGGCGGAATTATTCTTAGAAACAGGCGGAATTATTCTTAGAAACAGGCGGAATTATTCTTAGAAACAGGCGGAATTATTCTTAACCAGGCGGAATTATTCTTAGAAACAGGCGGAATTATTCTTAGAAACAGGCGGAATTATTCTTAACCAGGCGGAATTATTCTTAGAAACAGGCGGAATTATTCTTAAAAACAGGCGGAATTATTCTTAGAAACAGGCGGAATTATTCTTAGAAACAGGCGGAATTATTCTTAACCAGGCGGAATTATTCTTAGAAACAGGCGGAATTATTCTTAGAAACAGGCGGAATTATTCTTAACCAGGCGGAATTATTCTTAGAAACAGGCGGAATTATTCTTAAAAACAGGCGGAATTATTCTTAGAAACAGGCGGAATTATTCTTAGAAACAGGCGGAATTATTCTTAGAAACAGGCGGAATTATTCTTAACCAGGCGGAATTATTCTTAGAAACAGGCGGAATTATTCTTAGAAACAGGCGGAATTATTCTTAGAAACAGGCGGAATTATTCTTAGAAACAGGCGGAATTATTCTTAGAAACAGGCGGAATTATTCTTAGAAACAGGCGGAATTATTCTTAACCAGGCGGAATTATTCTTAGAAACAGGCGGAATTATTCTTAGAAACAGGCGGAATTATTCTTAACCAGGCGGAATTATTCTTAGAAACAGGCGGAATTATTCTTAGAAACAGGCGGAATTATTCTTAACCAGGCGGAATTATTCTTAGAAACAGGCGGAATTATTCTTAGAAACAGGCGGAATTATTCTTAACCAGGCGGAATTATTCTTAGAAACAGGCGGAATTATTCTTAGAAACAGGCGGAATTATTCTTAGAAACAGGCGGAATTATTCTTGTCAAAATTGAATAAGCATAATTATTCTTTCTACAATTTGTTAATTAATCTCACTTTGTAAAAGTTACTAGCCTTTCAGTGTAAATAAAAGAGGAGCGTTTAGAAGAAAAGCTGCTTACCTATTTTAAAATTTGTTTTACATTTTCAAAAAATTAGTTAAATTAAAACAATTAAAATGGCATATATCAACTTTATGAAGTGAATTATTTCCTTATTGGACTAAGATCAAATAAAAATTAAGTCCTTTAAAATCCAAGAAGCCATTCTCTATTACCTGATCCGGATAGTCATCCTCCTCCTCCGAACTGGAACTAGTCGTTGTTGATTGCCTTTCCCTGGCCATTCCATCTTCCCTTTCGCCTCCACCAATAATTTCTTCCTCCTCTTCAGAATCCTCTTCGGTTGGAGTTTTTTCGCCAGTGACCATGATTGTTGGAGGCGGGAATTGTGGCTGTTGCGGCATTTTTTGATGGCCTGGTTGGGTGCCATTGACGGAGGCAGCAGCTATCATTGCATCGGCCAAAGATTTGGCTGTAAAACTGGGTGACCATGGGTCCTCCATTTCGACCTGTCGGAATTTTTTTATTATTATCGAATGAATGATTGGTTAAGGGAATAGCCGATTAGTTTCGCAGGGGAATACTGTATCAAAAAAAAACAAAAGGGAAAGAAAAAAAAGAAAGAATTTTTACAAGAGAATACCCGAGGGATCATCAAAGTCAAAGGAAAATAATACAATATCCAATGCATCCACCATAAAAGAAGGGAATGAAAAATGAAATTTTCAAAGGAATATTATAGTTTTGTGTTTCCAAAAATCACTCTAACATTTTCAAAGGAATATGATAGTTTTTTGTTTCCCTCACTCTTTCTTAAATAAATTCAAATTTTTTTTCTAAAGGTTGAAAATTTTGACGGTCAAAAGCCTAACTTTTACGGCTATTCTATGAATAAACATAAATTCTCTCCAAAGATTCGAAAATTATTCTTAATTGGAATTAAAAGCATTATAAGAATACAATTAAAAACTTAACGAATAATAGTAAGGGTTTTTTTTTAATTTTGCCACCATCGAAATAAAATGTCCTCCCAGCCAATTTCCCCAATTCAACACACACCTCGTAGCTGTTACTGTGCTGCTCTTCCAGCATTCGGCTGCCAATTCTTTGTTGTGATTGTGGTGGCATTTGGCCACCACTTTCCTCCGCCTTTTGCTGCTCCTCAAAATGTTGGCTGTAAATGTGCCGGGCGATGGTGGCCACGGATTCTTCATTGCCTTCTTCTTCCAATTGGCCAATTCCTTGTCTTTGGCCACGGCCTGTTGATGCCAAAATTTCCTGCGCACTTTTGCCGGCGCCCATTTCCCAGCAGCCTCGCACCGTTTCCGCACTAATTTCCGGCAATTCTTCCTCCTCTTCATTGGCTCTCATTTTAGTCACTTCCCCATCGGCTCTCATTTTGGTCACGCCTTGGCCAATTTCCGGACTTTTCGTCCCAGCAGCCGCTGATGCTTCTTCAGTGAACACTGTCGTCCACAGTTTGCGTTGATGGACGGCAGAGGTGACTGGTACATTGTCCCAATGTTCGGGTGGTGCCTATTTTGGAAAGAATATTTTTAATTATTTATATAGGGAATTAGAAATGATGAATTAAAATTTTGAGGATATTGGTAAAAATAAAATGATCAAAAATATTTTTTAATTAATTAGCTTGATTTTTGTAATTCCTGACAATCATAAATAACAGATTTCGAGCTTTCGAATGAGCCCTAGTAATAAATATATTTATTGTATATGCCCAAATAAAGAACATGGATCAAAATTTAATGAATAAGGTTAGAATTAAGTCTAAATTAAATTCCCTAAATTCTAATATATCCCCCGAGAGGCAATTATATTATTGTTTATTATGCTAATTATAATTAGTGGTGTGCAACATTCATTAAGACTGTTCGAGATCAGAAAAAAAAACTTGAGACTTGGAATTCAGGGAATTAGACAGCCTTAATTCTGACAGAAATTGTCTAGAATCCTACCGTGAATTCTGGGCGAGGTGGTTGCATCCATTGCTCCTCATCCTCTTCCATTTTCTCCTCTGTATTTGAGGAGGGCGGCAATGTGGGCTGGCCGTATTTGGACAAATTCTATAAATATGCTTTTTATAAATTTATTTTATTCCCACTAAAATACTCGCCTCCAAAAGGGATGGTGACCCTTCCACAATGGCCCCAGTGCCCAAAAGGCCTTCTTCCTCCTCCGCCTCAACCATTTCGGTCACCTCCTTGGCCATATCCATCATTTGGGCCAATGGGACTTGGCCAGTGGATGTTGACTGCCTCCTTGGTGCCTGATCGCTCAATTGCTCATGGCTAACGGCTGAAAAATTTAATTTTAAATTGCGGCCAATTTTCAATAAATAAGATGATGTTAAAAAAGACTGATCAAACGTTGCTCATATTCAACAGCTCACAATCAGCAAGGAAGTATTCTATTTGAGAAGGTAAATATATGCCATTAGAAATCCCTAAAATCCTCTAAAATGTGCCTTTTCTAATTTTTTAAGCGATTTTTCTCAAAAAAATAGGATAAATAATTTATTTTAAAAAGAAATTCAATAAAATAAAGCAACTTTTTAAAGGACACTCAGCTTTTAAAATGGCATATCACCTCCCAGAATTGGTAGCTTCCTTGTTGAGATATTACAAAAAAATATAGTCCCAATTATACTGAAAATTGTCCCTTACGAAATGACCTATTGGAAAATGGAATTTGATGATTTTAATTTTTATCAGAAGCAATTTTCATCGTTAATTTTAGTTACCTATTTTGACACCATGATATACAATTACTGTATATAGATTAATAATTAATTGAGAATTTGCTTAAAAAATGGGAAAATGCAAAAAAGGAAATTGATTTTCAGCATAAAAATATTTTCCATTTTAATTCATTTGCCACCTCGAAAAAAACATGGACAACATCGATGGCTTATTCGATGTCCCAAGGGGGAAATGGGGTTGTGGAGAGGGATTAATCTTTGCTGTCGAATTGACTGGCTGTAAAATTGAAGGAAGGAAAAGGGCCAAGGAAAAAGGAAGAATTTTTGCTGGCAAAAATGAGAATTTGCCTTTTTCATCGCATCCTCAATCCTCGTCATTTGGAAAGATGGAAAGCCCAAAATGTGAGGAATTTCCCACGCATTTTTAGTCCTTTTTAAGCTGCAAAAATGGCACAAAATGCCTGTTTTTTTCTATTGTCAAAAATATTTTTTATATTATTTTTTCTTCTTCATTGAAATTGAAAGTAACAAATCTAAGGTATTTTGCCCTAAAAATCATTTTTTAAAAAGGGGATTTTTTGGTAACATTTTTAAGATAACTCAAAGGTCAAAAGTCAACAATAGGACAGCATTGCCTTATGGCAAAAAAATTTGAATACTTAAAGTATTTATGTAATTAGACTAGAAATAGACAAAACACATTTTGGGCTTTTTATTTCAACGGCAATTAAAATAAAATGTGATAGAATTTAATTCATTTGACCGGATCAAATATTAATCTTTTTAAATCAGATATTTCTTTATTTTATTTAAAAATTTTAATCACAAAGAAATGACTAAAAGCAAAAACTTACAAATTGGGCCGCCAGATTCGACCATTCGATTGTGTTCTGCCGTCTCATCTCTACCAATTCCTTGTCTTTCTCGTTCAATTTGTTCATGTACCTCGGCAGCTCGCATTACCTCCCGAATTTGGCGTTGTTCCGCCTCGGAAAGACCACTCAAATCTGGCTCATCCGGCGTTGGCCTGATCGGAACAGAAGTGACTGATTTCCTTGGAATTAAATAATTTTTAAAGGATAGAAATTCGAAAATGGCCAAAATACATATTAAATTAAAAATCCAGTTTTATTCAAAGATAAATTACATTACTTTTACTTTTAAGGTCTCATATATGTAGGGTTGGCATTAATTAAAAAAATTATAATAAATAAATATAGATGAAATTAATTAATTTTAAAGTGTCATCATTCAAAATAACAATGAAAGGAAATTTGGTAAAAAATATTTAAAAAAAAAAGTTTCCATTTTTGAAGGTCATTCCCTGATTGCAATTCCAATCTTTAAATGGTATCATATTTGCCTTTTCCTAGGCAATTTTTTGGCAAGCCTTCAGGGTCATCATCCTAATATTCCCTTATTTCCTTATCCAAATAGCAAATATATTCCTACATTTCCCCAAATTAGCCATTTACGCACTTTGGCGATTCGGCCACTGCCATTGCCTTCGAAGGTGGGGCCACCATCGTTTGAGGTGCCGAAATCAAGCCAGCTTCGGCCAATTCCGTGTCCAACTGGGCACATTGCATTACGGCCATTATTTTCATTTGTTCCTCCTCTGAGAGTTGATCAAAGCCGGGTGGCAGTGAAATATCCGCCAGGGATGAAGATTTTGGCCTTGGCTCCTGCTGAGATTGTTGGGATGTTGGGGGACCGGCAAAACCCAAGGAAGAATGGGGACGAGGCGGAGTCGATGTGGAAGCAGACAAAGAAGTGGAGGGTGTTACCGATTCTGTTAATGCCTGGAAGGGAAAATTGAAAATTGTTAAACCTTAAATGGGCAAAAGCCGAAGTCTCTTTTTGAATTATCTTTTTAATGTCCCAAAAATTGAATTTAGAGAACAAACTTTGGCCTATTTTTTTAATTCAAATTTATGAATGATCATTACAAATATAAGCTCTTTTATTATTACATTTTATAAATTCTGAACATTTTCTATAGCAATTCTTTAATAAGAAGTGGAAATCAATTCCCTGAATTGAAGAACAATCTTCTAATTTCCTAACTTTGGGTATTTCACAAAGCTAATAGCTAACTATAATTGTAATAAGCATGAATCTGGCCTTCATTTAACCAATGGCATGCTTTCAGATAGAACATTCATTTCTAAATATTCTTCCTTAACAGGCGTATGTGTATTGTTTAGCAATTTTCATTGTAAAATTTTTAAAAATTTTCAAAAATTTTTGATGCTTTGAATTTTTAGCATATTAACAAAATGTTGATTTTTAATAAAGTCATAAAATTATTGTTAAATTTCCCTCGATTTCCCTCATTATTTTTTTTAATTCTACTTGATTGGCCTTTTCCACGGCGCTGGCGGCCTTCTGGCCCAATTGTTCGCCGGCTTGTTTGGCTCCTTTCAATGTGTTGCTGGCTAATTTGCCGAATTTGCTGCCAAACATTCCACCAAAACCGCCAATTCCTTGAGAGGATGATTTCGATGGACCAAACATTTTTTGTGTGCCACCGAATGGATTTGTTGTTGTTTTTGGGGTAATTGGGGGTTGCGGGCGAGGAGGCGGCTGATTTGTATTTTCAACGCTCGAAACGGAGGATTTAGCTGGATTTTCTTCTGGCAATGTTTTCAAATTAGTAGCCTCTTGGGAAATGGCCGCCACCGTCGAATGGGCTCGGCCGCGCATTTCCGATGGCCTAGAGAGGCCAAATATGGAGGCATTTTCGCTGATTTTAGATTCACTGAAATTGATAAAAATGATAAATTTGAATGGTAAAATTTTTTTGCGAAGATGCCGATTGGACAATTACATTAATTCTATTTAGCCTTCATAGATCAACAAGGGGACATTCAATATGAGAAGGCAATATACTTCTCTTGGAATTTGGAATGCTCAAAATATCCTTTTAAAAAGTGACTGTTATAATTTATTTGCCTATTTTAAAATCATTATTTGTCTTTGAATGAAATAAACCTGTATTTTTTAGTAAAAACGCATATTTTAGAAATTATTAAAATTTTTGCAAAATTAAGTTTAGCCATTTTTAGAGGACATTAGGTATTTGAATTTGAATGGTATATTGCCTTCCCAAAATTTCTTGCTTCCTTATTGAGCTATGGCCAAAAAAGTACGGGATAATCTGTGGATATTGATAGAAACGGGAAGGAATTCCTCTCCGCCTTTCATTTTGTCCCCATAATGAAAAATGAGTTTGGCAACGGTGGGAAAGGCGGGCGGCATTGGCCCACAAAAAAAGGGAGCTTGGAAGCCAATATAGCGGTAAATAAACTAAATAGTAAATACTCTGTGCCGATTGTCCATCCATTTTTATATTGACTTATTGGACAAAAGCAAAGAGAAGAATTTGTTTTCTGGCCAGAAGGATAGGCATTTAAGGCCTTTTAGGAGCCATAACTTTATTATGATGGACAATAAAATTTTTATAAAAGCCATTTTAAAACAGAAACTGTGCCGAAATTTAATTGATATTTAATTAAGAAAATTAAAATAGGTTAATCTTTTTTATCATTGAATTGGGCATTTTTCTGCTAATTATGGCTTAATGAATTATTTAACAGATTGGAAATTTTTCCCCTAATAAATTTATTTTCACATGTCCTTCAAGGTATTAAAAAATTAAATTAGGAAGGGAAATGCACCTTCTAAATTTAAAAAAATTGGCTAATTTTGACATGTGATATCATTGAATTGGGCATTTTCTTCCCTTTAAATGGCATTTAAATCTTAAAGTAATTATTCCAAATGATTTAAATAAAAAATGCTTAAGATCTCTATTAATTTTCCATATAAATAAATTGGCTTACCCTACCTATATAAATCCTAAAAATGGTAATAAATTAGCCTAAATCCCTAAAATAACTTGCCTTGCCCGTCGCTTCTGCCCCTCTTTGTCCAGGTACTTTGCAGAAAATTCCTCTTCTTTGCCTCCTTGAGCCTCTGGCAATTCCACCAAATCTGGCCCCAAATTTGATGGCCAATTTCCTTCACCAATTAGTCGGGAAGATGCTTCGCCTTCGTAGTATTTTTGTTGCCAATTCTGTGCCTCCCCTTCAGAACTGTTCGCCGGCAAATGCGATGCAAATTCAACGAATTCTTCCGGCTGTCTATTTACGGCACTTTGGTGGTGAGATGGCGGCAATGGTGACTGGACGAAGGCAGCAGCTTCCAAGGCAGTAGATTGGGCCAAGGCCGAGGAATGACGATGGGCCAAGGGCGAAGTGAAGGAGGCCTGAGGGACGATGGATGGGCAAATGCCTGTGCCGTCGAATGCCACCACCTCCCTCTCTTCCTCCTCCTGGGTTATGCCAAACTGGGCATTCTCCTCTTTTGGCCATGGCCATATTTCTTCCCTTCCTGCATATTTGCTCGCCTCCCCTTCCTCCGCTTCAATCCTCCATGCCGCCGGCCACTCTGCCGCCGATGGCACGGCAGCATTTTGCGGCCATTGCGCCATCGTTCTCATTTCTTCGTCAGTCCCTTCAACGAACCAATCGATGCCCTCTTGGCCATTGCTTTTCGCCTCGGGCGACGTCCTTTCCCTTTTCGTCTTGGGCGCCTTTTTTCTCGCCCCATCCCCATTGTCCATTGTTTTGTCGATGGCAAAGTCGTTTTCAACGGTTTTTGTTGCCGTCACCTTTTTCAAGAGATTTTGGCTTTGTTGTTCGCCTTTGGCATCTTCTCCTCCTGCATTCTCCAAATCTGTCCATTTGCCATCTTCTTTCCCTATTGAATGCAAAGAATTGCTGTCATCACCGGCCATGTCCAGGGAGCCTTCTTCCTTGTCCAAAAAATTCTCGGAGTAAATTGGCCGTGAAATTTGGCGTCCATCCATCTTCCCGCCTTCGCCCAAATTCGTCGTTGTGGCCAACATTGAGACCGGTTGGCATGGAGGAGTTTGGAATGCTGAAAAAAATATGTGTTTGCGTGTGGTATACTAATTTTAAATGTTGTTTTTTTCATGGTGTGATATTTATTCGTGGGATTTTTTATTTTTTACTAATTTTTATTTCCCTTTTGAGATCCTGAGTGGAAGAGAGAATAAGTGCATTTGATTAAAATTGCAAAAAGTTATAAAAAAAATGAGGAAAAATAGTGCAGAATTAAAATAGATGGAATTATTCTTAGAAACAGGCGGATTTATTCTTAACCAGGCGGAATTATTCTTAACCAGGCGGAATTATTCTTAACCAGGCGGAATTATTCTTAGAAACAGGCGGAATTATTCTTAACCAGGCGGAATTATTCTTAGAAACAGGCGGAATTATTCTTAACCAGGCGGAATTATTCTTAACCAGGCGGAATTATTCTTAGAAACAGGCGGAATTATTCTTAGAAACAGGCGGAATTATTCTTAGAAACAGGCGGAATTATTCTTAGAAACAGGCGGAATTATTCTTAACCAGGCGGAATTATTCTTAACCAGGCGGAATTATTCTTAACCAGGCGGATTTATTCTAACCAGGCGGAATTATTCTAACCAGGCGGATTTATTCTTAACCAGGCGGAATTATTCTTAGAAACAGGCGGAATTATTATTGAGAGATATTGGCAAGTCTTAATGCTTGTAGACGTTATTTTCCCAAATATTCACTAAATTCCTTATTTAAGCCTCACCTTGATTTCCATCCCCTTCACCCTCCATCATCAATGCTCGATTCATGCTCTCCAATTGTTGTTTGAACCAGCTGATTTCGTCCACAACACGTCGGGCACTTTCATCCACCTCTTCATCTTTACCTTCTTCCCCAATCATTGCAGTTGATTGTTCAATTCGACTGCTGGGTTTAGTGATCATTTCCGTCTCTGACTGTTCGGCCAATGTGCTCAGCGAGGAATGGGCCGAGCCGGCGGAAGAGGAGGAAAAGAAATGTTGGCTGCCGGCTTGTTCACTTCTATTGGGATAAATTTGAATAAAATTTGTTGTAGATAGAGAAGAAAAGCCTATTCCTAAGTCTAAAAAGTCAAAATTTTGGAAAAAAATTTCTAATAAGATTTTTTGGATTGCATTTTTTGCCTCTTTAAATTTTATCCAAAGAGGAAGTGAAATTGGAGGGAGACTAATTGACCTCTACCATTAATCCAAAAATTTTAAGCTTAAAATTCTGACAGTGGAATGAGTGGGGATCTATGATCTAGCAAAAAGGCTAATGTCCAAATTAATTAAAATAAAATTTTTGAGCTTTTCTATTTTTTTCTTCTTATTCTTTTGGTGGCATTTCTTTCCATCAAATCACTTGAAATCTTTGACTGCTAATTTCCTAGACTCAATTTTAGCTGTTTTAATACATTTTCATTGGCATAAAAATGCTCCCAAATATGGAAATTGGGGCAGATGTGCCATTTGGGAGGAAAGGAAATGAAAGAAAAAGGATGGCATGAAAATTTGTGTTGCTAATCCAATTCCCGCATAAAGGGGATGGAATTCCATTGGCGCAATATTGGCATAATTTATTTTTGTTGGGCGCGTTTCCCTATGGCCACTTTTAGCAGCCTCAATTTTTATCTTATTTTTATGTTTTTAAGCCAATTTTTCCAAAAAATATATTTAGAAAATGAGTAAGGAATATTCCATTTATAAGGTTAACCGAAAAAGGGCAACTCTGGGGATTGGTTAAAAATTGTTTTTGTTGTAAATTTCCCAAGAGAATATTTACTATATTTCAAAGGGGGCAATCAATCATCCCATTCACACACATATTTACATGTGTATTTTCACTCATTTCAATCCATTCATTTCAATACTTATTTTAAGCCATTCATTTGGCAATACTCATCACATGAGAAATCAAGAAATCAATTAGGCATATGCCATTGGAAAGTCCAAAATTTCCTCTACATTTAGTTAGTTTTTTATAAAATTTTAAAAAATTCAATTTAAAAAATGCCAATTGTTTTTCAAAAAATTAGAAAAATATAATTTAAAGGATATTTAGGATTTTCCAATGGTATTTCAATAAATTGATTGCTTCCTTATTGAATCTATGGTCAAAATAATGGCCCAGATGATGGAATGTCGAGGCAAAAATGAATCGCCCTATTTCGAACACTTTTAAAATATACTATTTTCGTGAAATTACTATTAGTACTAAGCAGACTTCAACTCACCGTAAACTGGTCAGCGAGGATTCATTCACGATGGATTCGCCAAGTCCACTGCTTGTACTGCTCGTAGTCGAAGCTTCGCTACTGCCGCTGCTTTTTTCTGGTTGTTCTTCTTCAATATTTTCAGTCTCCTCTTGGCCAATTCCTCCTTGAATGGCCCAAAATTCGGGGGAAGTTGGCGAAAGTTGTTCAGCAGATTGGCCCAGCGGCAATTTGGCTCCTTCCATATTTTCCGCCAAATTGGTTGCCATCTTTTTTTCCCCTTCCGTCACTGTTTCTTTCATATTTTCAATTGGTTTACTTTCAGCATATAATTCAGCATTTTCAGTCACAATTTTTACTAAAATTAGTTATAAATTTAATAACAATTTATTCAAAAAATATTCGAATTAAAAAGATATAAAAATTCCTAATTCATTTTGAATACCCTATTAAAAAACAAGCCTAATTAAATAGGTGGAATTTATTTAAAAAAATAGTCGGAATTAAAAAGGGAAATTATTCTTATAATTAAATCAAAAAAGAAATTTTCTAAGAAAAAATGGAAATATTGTTTCAAAATTAGCCCTATTAAATAATTGGTTTATTTTTTAGTTGATTAAATTTTTTCCTCCTCAAATTCATGAATTTTCTCGAAAATTAAACAAATTCATTTAGGACGACTTTAAAAAGAATTACCCGACAATTAATAATAAATAAATTTGAATTCCTTCTTATACTTACATACAGAAGTCTGTCCCCCCAGACCACTTCGCATTTTGGAGGCAAAATCGCCAAATAATCCGCCGCCACTTTTTTGCTTCAATTTCTTCGTTTGATTAGCAAATGTTTGAAATCCTGTGCTGAATTTGGAGGACAATGAAGAGGCGGCATCAATTGGCATTTTCTCCGTTGTTTTTGCCGTTGCCGATGCCGCAAATTCATTGGCCTTTTCAAAAATTCCAGAGGCGACGGAAATTACCGGCGATGGTTTAGCCGTTTCTTTCAGGTTCCCAAATTGGAAATCATCAAAATCATCGGCACTGACGGCCGCCGCTGCCATTTCATTGACACGTCGAATATGTTCCAGTTCGGCGGCTGTCAATTCTGGCCATTCTTCTTGGCCTTTTTCTTTTCCATCCGCTTCATTTTCTTCCATCATTTCTTCATCTTCCCATTTTTCATCTTCCTCGAATTCATCGGCTTCTTCTGTTTCTTCTGATTTCGACGATTCCACTTCTTCTTCATTCTCTTCTTTTTCATCCATTTTCTTCCCAATTTCTTCTATTTCATTGGATTCCATCAAAATTTTAGCTTCCTTTTCCCTTTCTATTGGGCCAATCGTCTCTTCTTCCATTTTCTTCTCTTCTTCTTCCCTTCCATCCATCGCCGTCATCGCCAATTGTTGGCCAATTGTGCCGCCCAATTCGCCCAATTTATCTGAAACTCGGCTCAATCTTCGGCTCAATGATTGAAGTGAGAAGAGGCTGCCAAATGAGATTGATTTCCCAATTGGCTTTTCCTCTTCCTTTTCAACTGTATTTTCTTCCAATTCATCCATTTTTGCCTCTTCTTCCTCCTCTATTCCTTTTTGGCCTATTTCTTCTTCAATGACTTTTTGTTGAATGATGAATGGCGAATCACGGCCTAGTGTGGCCTTTTGCAAAACGGATTCAATGTGCTTCTTTTCGGCCTCATTCAACCCTTCTATTACGGTGGGAGCCGGAGAGTGTGGCGCACTGGAAGTAGGCAAAATTGTGGATGGACTTCTGCAATGTGGAATTTTGAATTTTAAGCAAAAGATCAGAGAAATATTTTATGGACAATTTTTATGTGATTTTTATTTTTAATATTTTTAATTAACTTTAATTTAAGCCTTAAAATTTTTTTAACCTAAATGACCATATGTAAAGGATGATTCCCTATAATTTATAGCCAATGTCTCTTCAATGGAAAAGAAACGAGAGGAATGGAGAAATAGTGAATATACTGTGCGGAAATCCGCTGCCAAATAAACCCGTCTTTTCCTTTCTTCTTTTACAGAGCGACATTTATTCCAAAGTTGATTTCCCTCATCTATATAATGCGCAATCATTCATTTCAATTTCGTTCATTCATCAAAATGAACATAGATATACCAAGATGGGAAAGGCAGGAAATTGTGATTAGTTAGGGGCTGAGTGAAGATGGTGGATTTGGTGCTGGTCTAGTCAATTCAAATTTATCGTGACCAGCAGGCCAATGCCATCATCTCCTCTCGACCGTCACATAAATTCCTGGAATATCCCAACATTTTTGCAATTTTCTAAGATTGGGATAGGGTAATTGGCATTAAAGACTAAATTTTTGGCCTTTTTGAATCCAATTAACAAAATTTTATTTTTGTGAATTCTTATGTAATTGAAAAAAGAAATATTTTGGTAACAAAATTTCCTGCTTTTATGGAGACATTTCCGAGCAGCAGGGCTTTGAAATAGCATATCACCTTCCAGATTCCATTATTTCATTATTGATTCTTTACTACCAAAATCCAAAAGAATGAACCTAATACTGCATTTCCCTTTTAATATACCCACCTTGAAGTTTCCACAGAGGAAGG
The DNA here is from genome assembly GCA_030063045.1 of Pratylenchus scribneri. Classification (NCBI taxonomy): domain Eukaryota; kingdom Metazoa; phylum Nematoda; class Chromadorea; order Rhabditida; family Pratylenchidae; genus Pratylenchus; species Pratylenchus scribneri. The sequence continues at coordinate 79,649 of JAQSEB010000214.1, forward strand.
CGGTGGTGGTAGCCTTTGACGCTGCGATTCGGCCATCACCCTCAAAATGTGGGCTCTTTCTGCCTCCGAAAGGCCTGCCAATGCCTCTTCAGGTAAATCTATGGCAAATGGCCCAGTGCCATCCTCGGCAAGCTCTCCTCTAAATTGGCCACCTTGATCGGAGGCAATGGACGATTTGCGCAACAAATTCATGAGGGAAGCGTTGCTGACAGCCGCAATGCCATTTACGGCATCGCCGGCCGATGCTTTTCTCTGTTGTGGACTGGAAGGTGGAGCCGGTGAAGTCCGCCGTAAAAATGGCAGCGCGGAACGTGGCCTCTCGGTGGTGGATGATCGCCGGTGGCGGCTTTGGCCCAAAATGCTGGAGAAAAGTTGGCCAAGTGAACTTTTGGCATTGCCTTCATCCAGCAATGGTTCCACTTGGAATGTGGGTTCCTCGGCCAATTGGACAGTATCGCCTCCTTCTTGATTATTCCCAATTGGCTCGATAAAACTGTTGAAAAATGGAATTTGAATGAAAAAAATTTTTTAAAAAAAAAAGAAATTTTTAATTTTATTCATGTATTTATAAAAATCTCTTTCGATGATTTGATTTAATTAATTAAAGTATTGTTTGTTTATATCTTTTGATGAAAATTAAAGTCCCGAAATATTTCTATTTAAGCTTCCAAACATCCTAAAAATCCTCCATAATATGGCAGATTTATCAAATAATGTTTTACCCCGATTTATCCATCAACATTGTTTCTGATGGAATGCCCATAATTAAGCCATTTTCCACTTCCTCCTCCTCCTCCTCTTCCTCTTCTCCATCCATCAGACCACCAATGTCCTCCTTCAATAGGCCACAATATTTGTCATCAAAATAGAGTGCCCTTGGATTGTGGCGAATTTGTTCGATGGCCTCAATGTCTTTGACCGCCTCTTCCGCGCATTCCTCAGTCAATCGCTGGGCCATAAATGCCAGTCTGGCCATGAAATCGATGTTTGCCGTCCAATCTTGGATAATTGGCTCATCGACCATTTTTGTCTCTTCTTTTGGCATTTCTTTTGTTGCCTCGACTGGTGCAAATTCATCTGCGTCCTCGCAGAATGATTTGCGCAATTTCTCATCCGTGAACACTATTTTCACGCTGGATGTGCTGGCCTGAAAATTTGAATGATAAAAGAGAAAAAAAGAAAAAAATTTGATATTTCTAAAGGTTTTGATTGGAAATTTTGTTTATCATGGATTGGGGACCAAGGTTAATTCTTTTGACCATAAATTAAAAAGGAAACAAACAATTTTGAAAGGCAATATGCTATTGGAAATAGGGTTTGATCTCATTCAGGGGAGGGGGATGCGTTTGGCTAAGATATTCGGGAATAAAATTTGGGGGAAATATCTCGGATTTTTTCTGGGCACATCTTTTTGAGATCAAAGGAGATTGGATCAAAAATTTTCTGCTGCGATTTTGGGGCCACTGAAACTTAAAGACATACAACATTTAAAGGGGTGAATATCTTCATAATTTTATGTCCTTTTGAGGACATTTAAAGCTTTCGAATGGCATAATTCCTTAGAGAATTGATTGCTATTTGATGGTGTAAAATAAGCGGATTTTTCTCGGAAAATTCGGGTTTTTTAAATTCAAAAACATTTATAATATTTTTAAAAAGGTGAATATCGTCATCATTTTTTTTAGATGACACTTTGGGCTTCTCAATGGAATATTGACTTCTAGAATTGTTTGCTACTTTGTTAAGCTATGGCCAAAATAGTGTAAAAATACTGAAATTATGATAACAAGCACTAACAAAATGCCAAAAAAATCATTGTTAAAAACATTTTGAAAAATAGCCTAATCCTTATTTAGCTATTCGTGCCCACTAACCTTTCTGCTGCTCGCCTTTTCCGGCATTTCCTCCCATGAATGATCCGAGGGTTGTACCTGTTGATGTTGATCGATGGATGTGTCGGTCACGGACAACCATCTTCGGCCTCTCATTTTGTTGGTATAGCTCACGGTGGTGGTCAATGAAGATTGCCGGGTGCGTTGTTGGGCGCCTTCCATAAAGTTGGCACCGTCAATTTGAAGGGATGAAAATGAGGTCCTACTGGCTTGAGGAATGCCTAATGGAGTTTCTGGCTGGGCTACTTCTTCAGAATCTACAATTTTATTGTCTGTTTCATTGGCTTCATTTTCAGATAGATTTGCGATTTGTGCCATTTTGTCAAGGTTGGCTTCTTCTTTACTGGGAGGAAGAGATGGCACTTCATTCTTTTCAATTGGTAAGCCGATGGCATTTTCAAATGAACTTTGTTCGGCTAATCGTTTGACCCTTTCATTTTTTTCCAATTCTTCTTGGGTCAATTCCATTTCGGCAATTTCTTTCTCTTTGCTTTCTTCTGTTTCCATTTTCGATTCCCTTTCGCTTTCTTCTGGAACTTCATTCTTCAATGAACGAAACATCATCGGAGGACGTGAAGGAGGAAGTGCAGCTGATTTTGGCATAATTTGGCCCAAATTGGTCATTTCAAATGAACTTTCCTCAGCCAATCGCCTTATTCGTTCAATATGTTCCAATTCTTCTTGGGTTAATTCCTCTTCAATTTGACCATCTTTTAGTTCTTCCATTTCCTCTTCCACCGAACCATGTTTGGAATCCGCTTCTGATGTTTTGCTCGATGATTCTTCATCAAGACTTCTTTCCGCTTTGGGAATAGGCATTTGAGGTGGCATTGAGGACATTTCCTTCAAATTTTCTGCGTTTTCATCTTCTTGAATTGTATCCACCGATGAATTCGGTTCGGAATCTGCCCCCGATGTTTTGTCAGATTCTTCGCTTTTCATTGTTACTTTGCTTGTAATTGGCGGTGGAGGAGGAGGAGGCGGCCGTTTGGGTGCCGGCGGCATTGAAGGCATCCTTGTCATTATTGGCCATTCCATTGGCTCAAATCCACTTTCTTCTGCCATTTTTTGAACTCTTTCAATTTGGGCCAATTCTTCTTGGGTCAATTCATCCTTTTTGGTTTCTTCCCTTTCAATTTTGGCTTCTTCCAATTTTTCCTTACCAAATTTCAATTCCTTTGTTATATTTCCCTGGGAAAATGTTCGAGGTCGAGGTGGCCTAGTGGGCAAAGGTGGCATTGCCGATCGAAGTATTGTTGGCCTCAGTGGCACAATTTTATCGATTTCTTCATCGATTTTTTCATCCATTTCAATTTGTGCCAATTCCGCTTCAGTCAATTCCCATTCTTCCGGCATCTTTTCAATTTTTTCCTGTTTTTCAAATTCATTTTCCGATGGCATTCCAATAAGATTTGAATGTTTTTGAGAAATTTGAGGCCATTCCATTGGCACAAATCCACTTTCTTCTGCCATTTTTTGAACTCTTTCAATTTGTGCCAATTCTTCTAGAGTTAATTCCATTTCGTCAATTTCTTTTTCATTGCTTTCTTCTGCTTCCATTTTCAATTGCTTTTCTTCTGGCACTTCATCTTTCAAAGTAAATGAACGAGACGCCATCGAGGGTCTAGCAGGAGGAAGTGGCAAAGGTTTTGGCATCATTTGGCCTAACATATCCGTCATTTCAAATGAACTTTCATCGGCCAATCGTTTTATCCGTTCAATGTGTTCTAATTCCTCTTTGGTCAATTCCACTTCCTTAAATTCATCTTTTGGCATTGGCACATTTGTTGGTTGGACCATTTCGAATGGGGCACTTTCCACACTTTCTTCGGCCAGCCTTTTGATTCGTTCAATATGTTCCAATTCTTCTTGGGTTAATTCATCAAGGATTTGGCCACCTTTCATTTCTTCCATTTCCTCTTCTATTGAACTAGGTTGGGAATCGGCCCCCGATGTTTTGCCCGATGATTCTTCATCGCCTCCTTCCATTTCTGGAATAGATATTTGAGGCTGAATTGAAGGCATTTTCTCCAAATTTTCGCCTTCTTGAATTGATTCAACCGGCGAAGGTGGCCTCGAAAGGACTTCTTGAATTTTTCCAACTTCTTTATAATCATTTTGCCCTTTAATAATTTCCGCCATTTCTCCTTCTTCCAATTCCAATTGTCTTTCATTCATTTTGCCCCATGGAGTTTGGCCACTCGCTTCCGCCAATTTCAAAACCCTTTCAATGTGGGCTAACTCCTCTTCAGTCAATTTGTTGGCATTTTCCTCTTCTTTTGCTGATTTTTCAGCAAAAATTTTTGTTGGAGGCGGTGGTGGCCTTTCCGGTGGCATTGGCGGAATCACATTGATTACTGGAACAACATTTCTGGATGAAATTGTTGCTTCCATTTCAACGTTTTTATCTTCAAATTCATCATTTATTTCGGCATCTGAATCCGCACTTTCTGTTTTGCTGCTTTCCGACTTGTCCAATTCTGATTCTTCCATCAAATTTGGTTCCAAATTGTCAATTTTTTCATCTTCTATTCTTTCTTGAACATTTTGAACTTCTTCATATTCATCTTCGCCCATTTCCCTTTCAAATTCTATTTCGTCTTCGGAATCGGCACTTCCCGTTTTGCTGGATTCCTTTGTTTCCAATTTAGATTCTTCCATTATTTTTGCTTTCATTTCGACAATTTCTTCATTTTCTTTCCTTTCTTTAGATTCTTCAGCTTTTTCCATTGTTGTTTCCCCCTGTTGAATGTCCTTTTGCAAATTTTGCTGCACAATTGTGTGGGAAGAATCTTGAACCCTTTGAATACTGACCAATTCTTCTCGTCTCAATTCCCTCTCTTTTTCTTCAATTTTCATAGGTAAAATGTCAACAATATCAGATTGGCCATAAAGAATGGCTTCGGCGGCTTTTTGTACCCGTTCAATGTGCTCCAGCTCTTCTTTCGTCAATTCTAATTGTTCATTTTGAGTTGGATACATTTGAATTGGCAATGAGGTTGTTGCTTCATTTTCGATTATTTCTTCTTCAATGGAAGAAGATGGCGGCGATGAATCGGCACCGGATGTACTGCTTGAACTTGATGGAGCATCTTTCACATATTCTTCTTCCACTTCTTTATTAAATTCAGTTTTATTGTTAAAATATGATGATGATGATGGAATTTCCTTAGCTATTTGGCCATCCACAACAATTTCTGTTGTTTCAAATTCTTCTGCTGGCAGTGAAGAAGCTGTTTGAGAATCAGCGCCGGATGTACTGCTTGAACTTGATGAGGATTTTTGTGCAAATTCTTCCATAAATTTTTCTTCCCTTTCTTCATCAATTAAAGCATTTTCGTCTTTCAATTCATTTTCTTCTTCATTAATTTGCACAGTTCCACCGGATGTACTGCTTGAACTTGACGAAGATTTCGCATATTTTTGCTCAGGTTTTGGCATTTCTTCATCAAATTCTTCTATATTTTGCTTTGCAATTCCCCCGCTTTCAATCGATGTACTGATTGAACTTGATGGGATGGCCATTTCCAATTTCGGCTCAAATTCTTCAAACTCCTTTTCTTCAACCTCTTCAACAATTTCACCAAACTTTTCGCCACATTTTTCAGGTTCATTCGATGAACTTGTTGAGCTACTTTCCGCCTCAAATTCTTCCATTTCCCTTCTGAATTCTTCGGCAAAATATTCATTTGATTGCATTTCTTTGCCACTTTTTCCTTCCATTTCCTCTTGGATTCCTTCGAATTCCACGGATAAATCCTCTTCAATGGGCGATTTGTCTTCACGTTCTTCTGAACTTGATGAACTCGATTCGGTGGTTGCCAAATTGGTCTTTTCGGCCCGTTCTTCCAATTTCTGTAATTTTTCCTCCATTTGATTGTGCCAATCCATTGCTTCTTTGGCAAAATGCCTTCGTTCAAAAGCGGCCTCCTCCTGCGCATGCATGCTGCCAAGAATGGAAATTGCCGAAGACCCTGTTGTTGAACCGAAACTTGTAAGAAATGGACTGCTTGTTGGCGATTGAGTAGCAACAATTCTGGAAGGGAAAATAGAAAGTGTCTAAAAATTTAAAAAAAAATGAAGCAATTTTGGTCAATGAATAATTTGGATAACGTTGTCTAATAAATATTTTATAAATGGCAATGCTTAATTAATGTTTTATTGATCTCAAAACACATCAGCAGATTAAAATAATTTTGTATCAGATTATTCAGAATTTTCTTGATTCAGTTTCTACAAAATCTACCCATCATCTTAAATTCCAAAATTCTCATATCATTTAGTGTAAAATTAATAATTTGAGGAAAATGTATTGAAAATGGAATAAAAATTTTGATGATTCAGTAGATTAACTTTGAGAAATCCTTAAACCATATATCCTTCCAGAGGTATTGTGACAAAACGCTTCATATTTAGGTATAAAATTTTTCTTGATTTGATCAAAAATTAATACTATTAAATCTTTTGAGAATCATCTCTCCTTTTTGGTTTAAATTAATTTAAAAATTATTAAAAAAAGCGAAATCATAAACAAAATAAAAAATGTGTCTTTTAGAGATCTAATAACAGAATTAAAAATTTGAGAGTCTAGGATAAATAATTAAATAATTTTAATCTGTTTTCCCCATTTTCAATACTTTTTCGTCATTTTAAATATTTCCCATTAGAAATTACCTTCTTGCCGTACATTCCTCAACAGATTCCTTTTCAAAATAGGTTGAAGCCGTGTCATCCACTGGTTTTTCTTTATCCTCTGCTTCTTCCTCTTTGAAATGAACAAAATGTGATGGCTTGGAAGACTTAGCTGAGGGAAATTCATCAATTTGAGTGTCTTTTTCTTCTTCCATCTCAGATTCTGAAGGAGAATCCGCACCGGATGTTTGGCTCGAAATTGATGAGGATGGCATTTTCTTTGCCATTTGAGTTTCATTCTGCTCGATGGCTTCTTCAACAACATCAACTTGTTCAAATTCTTCTGCTGGCAATGAAGAAGCCGGTTGAGTATCGGCACCCGATGTACTGCTTGAACTTGATGAGGATTTTTGGGCAAATTTTTCCATAAATTCTTCTTTCTTTTCTTCATCAATTGATGCATTCTCGTCTTTCAATTCATTTTCTTCCTCATTAATTAGCACAGTTCCGCCGGATGTACTGCTTGAACTTGATGAAATTGATTTAGCATATTTTTGCTCATCAGATTTAGGAATCTCTTCTTCAATAAATGAAGATGGCGCTTTCTTTCTATCATTTGTCGGCACCATCTCTGTCATTTCTACAGTATCCGTTGCCTTTTCCTCCTCCTCAGCCAATGTCATGGCTCGCGCAATTTTCCTCCATTCCTGACCTCGGGCAAACAATGCCATTCGGCTTTCAATGTTTTCAATTTCCCCATGTTTTTCTTCTTCTACTTTATTCTCATTCGTTTCGGCTGTCGCCTCAATTTTGGCACTTTCTCCACCGCCAGTCACTAATCGCTGAATCCAATCATCTTCCTCAATTTCCATCGGCATTTTCTCTTCTTTTGTTGGCTCTGATGGTTCACTTTCGTCGGCAGCTTCTTCCTTCACAAATATGTTTGCGCCGAAACAGCTGAGCAACTTTGCTTCAGTTTGCTCGGCAGCTTCATTGCGAGTTGGGCGAGGCAAAATAAAGGATAAAACGGATGGCTGAAAAAAGTTGGTAAAAATTATTAAATCATTTATGCTAGAAAACTAGTGGGATACTTATTAGAAAATATAAGGTAAAGGCTAAAAAAAGGCGGAATTAATTAGGCAGAATTATTCAAAACAAACAGGCGGAATTAAAACTTAGTCAACCAGGCGGAATTATTAAAACTTAGTCAACCAGGCGGAATTATTAAAACTTAGTCAACCAGGAGGAATTAAAAAGTAGTCAACCAGGCGGAATTAAAACTTAGTCAAACAGGCGGAATTAAAACTTAGTCAACCAGGCGGAATTAAAACTTAGTCAAACAGGCGGAATTAAAACTTAGTCAACCAGGCGGAATTAAAACTTAGTCAAAGAGGCGGAATTAAAACTTAGTCAACCAGCGGAATTAAAACTTAGTCAAACAGGCGGAATTAAAACTTAGTCAACCAGGCGGAATTAAAACTTAGTCAACCAGGCGGAATTATTAAAACTTAGTCAACCAGGCCGAATTATTAAAACTTAGTCAACCAGGCAGAATTAAAACTTAGTCAAACAGGCGGAATTAAAACTTAGTCAAACAGGCGGAATTAAAACTTAGTCAACCAGGCGGAATTAAAACTTAGTCAACCAGGCGGAATTATTAAAACTTAGTCAACCAGGCGGAATTATTAAAAATTAGTCAACCAGGCGGAATTAAAACTTAGTCAACCAGGCGGAATTAAAACTTAGTCAAACAGGCGGAATTAAAACTTAGTCAAACAGGCGGAATTAAAACTTATAGTCAACCAGGCGGAATTAAAACTTAGTCAACCAGGCGGAATTAAAACTTAGTCAACCAGGCGGAATTAAAACTTAGTCAAACAGGCGGAATTAAAACTTAGTCAAACAGGCGGAATTAAAACTTATTCAAACAGGCGGAATTAAAACTTATAGTCAACCAGGCGGAATTAAAACTTAGTCAACCAGGCGGAATTAAAACTTAGTCAAACAGGCGGAATTAAAACTTAGTCAAACAGGCGGAATTAAAACTTAGTCAACCAGGCGGAATTAAAACTTAGTCAACCAGGCGGAATTAAAACTTAGTCAACCAGGCGGAATTAAAACTTAGTCAAACAGGCGGAATTAAAACTTAGTCAAACAGGCGGAATTAAAACAGGCGGATTTACTATTAGAAAATGGCAGAATTAAACAGAATTTTTTGACCCTTTTAATCTATTTTTTCCAATCATTTATATTTTTACTAGTTTTTCTTCTCCACCAGCTTGTTCTTCTGCCTCAAATTGTGGCCAAATTTGTTCTGCCAAAATGTCCAAGCCCATACTTTTTTCCATTAAATTGTCGATTTGGCCAATTTGTTCAGCCTCCTTTCGAGCCTCCTTTTCAATTCCTTCATTCATTTGTTCTTCCTCCTCAATTGGCATTTGTGCCTCAAATTTGAGTGAATCTTTCTGAGATGGCTGTTGTTCTTCTTCCACCACCAAACTCAATGTTCGCGCCCAAACCATTCGTTTCCATGCCTTTCCACGGGCAAAAAGTTCTTGACGATCTGCCTTGGCCACTTTTTCATCCTCAAATGGATTTTTTCCAAAAGGCGATTTCTCCTCTTTTTCTTGGTCAAATTCTTCATTACTTTCGGCAATTAATTCCAAAAAGGGATTATATGCTTTGTGAACATCAGTAATTTTGCTTTCTTCTTTTGAAGAAATTTGTGTTAAATTGGCCACCGATATTACTTTCTTTTCAATTGGCATTCCAATGATATTTTCAAATTCACTTTCTTCGGCCAACCTTTTAATCCTTTCAATATGATCCAATTCTTCCTGGGTTAATTCCACTTCCTTCAATTCATCTTTTTGCTTTGACATTGGCATATTTGGATGGGCAAATCCAAAATTAGCATTTTCCTCAGCCATCTTAACCCTTTCGATATGTTCCAATTCTTCCTTGGTTAATTCTTCCACTTCTTTTAACATTGGCAAATTTGTTAGTTGGACAATATCCAAGCTGGCACTTTCCTCGGCCAATCGCCTTATTCGTTCTATATGCTCCAATTCCTCTTGGGTTAATTCCTCATTCATTTGGCCACCTTTTAGTTCTTCCATTTCTTCTTCAATCAAATCTGGTGCGGAATCTGCCTCCGATGTTCTGCCCGATGATTCTTCATCGCTTCTTTCCGCTTCTTTTTCAAGAGAGAGTATTTCGGGCTTCATTTTGGGTATTTCAATGAATTTGCCTTCATCAATTTGGCCAATCCCATCGACATTTTCCTTCTTAATTTCCGCTTTTTTCTCACTGATCAACGGAAGTGGAGGCCGTGGCGGAGGCTGAATGCTACTTTCCATCAATGGTTTCTTCATGGGATCAATTTCATTCTTTGATGTTGGTTGTTTTGGAATTTGAGGCGGTGGAGGAGGTGGCCTTTTTGGAGGTGGCGGAATTTGGATGAAAACATTTCCAGGCAAAATTTCCATTGAAGGCATTATTTGTGCCTTTTTCTCTTCTACATTATCGGCATTATCAATGAATTTAATTGGAGTTTCAATTTCATGGTCTTTGGCAATTTCTGCTTCTTCGAATGAAAATGGTTGCGAATCGGCCCCAGAAGTTGGACTAGAAATTGACGATGGCATTTCCTTTTCCATTTGATCCTCCTTTATCATTTCTTCAACAACATCAACTTGTTCAAATTCTTCTGCTAGCAATGAAGAAGCTGGTTGTGAATCGGCACCGGATGTACTGCTTGAACTTGATGAGGATTTTTGTACAAACTCTTCCATAAATTCTTCTTCCTTTTCTTCATCAATTGATGCATTCTCGTCTTTCAATTCTCCTTCTCCTTCTTTAATTATCACAGTTCCACCGGATGTACTGCTTGGTGAAATAGATTTCGCATATTTTTGCTCATCAAATTTAGGTTCGCTAAAGACATTTTGATCATCTTCGCTGAATTCATTGTCAATTTTTTGTGATTCCTCTACTTCAATCACTTCGGGCATTGAAGAAATTGACGAGGGAGAATCAGCGCCAGAATTTTCCTCCAATAATTCCTTCAAAATTTTTGGTTCTTCCGTCAAAATTTTCATTTCTTCCTTCGGCAATTTTTCCTCAAATTCATTTGCCACTAAACTCATTGTTCTTTGTCTCACAATGCTTCGCCAAGTTGTGCCTTTGGAGAAGAGTTCACGGCGATCAATGTTATCATCTTCTTCTTCATCTTTTTTGAAAGTGTCGTCTTCTGATTTTATGGTATTTTCATTCAATTGTTCAACAATTTCAAATTCAGCTGGCATATTATTAGTTTCCTCTGCCATTTGAGTATTCTCTTGTTCTTGCGCTATTGGTATTTGATTGAATGGAGCTGATGTTATAGGAAATTCAAATGAACTTTCTTCAGCCAGCCTTTTAATCCATTCAATATGCTCCAATTCCTCTTGGGTTAATTCCTCATCTTTTGGCATTGGCACATTTGTTGGTTGAACCATTTCGAAGGTGGCACTTTCCTCGGCCAATCGCCTTATTCGTTCAATATGTTCCAATTCTTCTTGGGTTAATTCCTGACCATCTTTCAGTTCTTCCATTTCCCTTTCTATTGAACAACGTTTGGAATCTGCCTCCGATGTTTTGCCCGAGGATTCTTCATCGCTTCTTTCCACTCCTTCATTTGTAATTGAATACGGTATTTGAGGTGGCATTGAAGGAATTTTCTCCAAATTTTCATTTTCTTGAATTAATTCAACCGGTGAAATTGGCCCGGAATTTTCTTCCAAAGATGCCTCCTTGATCCCTTCCGTATCCTTTTCAATTCTCGATGGCCCCTCCTCTTTTTTCTGATCACTCCTTTCTGCAATGCTTAATGTCCTTTGACGCCATAGCCTCCTCCATTCTGGTCCTTTGGCGAATAATTCCGATCTTTCCTCCGAATTTTCATCAATTTTTCCTGAATATGATGGCTCAATTTCTTCCTCTTTTTGGCTTTCCAATAATTTTTCTTCCACAAATGATTGGCCAAAATCCATTTCTTCATTTTGTTGGGATTTTTCCTCAATTGCTGCCATTGAACTATCCGGGCCCGATGTGCTGCTTCTTCTCCATTCTTTCATCCTTATTCCCTCTTGAACATTTTCGTCTTGCATTTTTGTGCATTCCTCCAAACTTTCCATAATATTTATTGGCATTTCTTCTGAATTTTTCTCCAAATTTTGTTCAATTTCCGTTCCAATTTCTTCTTCAATCTCGAATGAAATTGGCTGGGAATCTGCCCCGGATGTTGAGGAAGATGATGGCAAGGATTCCTCATCTTTAGATTGGAACACCAATTCTGAGTGGAAGCATTCAATTGGAGGCGGAATTTCCGATATGGTTGTCAATTCCAATGTTGGTTTTGTCAATATTTCCACTTTCTCTTCTTCCAATTTTTGCAGAAATTCCTCAATTGGCATTGTCATCATTTGTTCCACTTCCGTTGGTGAAGTACATTTTTCTAGGAAAATATATTTAATTAAAAAAATAAAAAACTGGATTGTAGAAAAATTTTTTTGTCGAAAAAGAATCTTTTTGAGGACATTAGAATATAATAAAGTGTTGGGCTTATTAGAATCAGGTTTTGGCTTGTAATAACGCACTAAAAGTGTATTTGTAAACTAATCCAATACAAAAGTTGTGTAAACGTCCCTTTACAAAAGTAAGGGGTGGGGCTTATTAGGGCCGCTAGCATAAAAATCTGAAAGAAATTGATTTAGACAAGTTATATGGCCTCAAAAAAGAATAATTTTTTGATCTGAAAAGTTTTCTGCAAATTAAATACAAACTAACCTTCTTCAATTGGCATTGCTTCGATTTGGCTTGTAGTCTCTTTTTCTAATATGGGCTTTTCTTCTGCAGAGAATTCTTCCATATCTTCTTTCGCGCTTTGAATTTCTTCAATTGGATTTTGATCAATCTCTTCCATCTCAATCGAGATTTCATCCTCTGGCCTCATTGTTTCATTCAAAATTGGCTCATTTTCCTTCTGGATTTGATCCTTTTCTTCAATTGTCGTTTCCTCAACTGTGGGCTTCATCTCTTCAAATGCCTCCTCAAATGCGAATGCCGTGAACGCATCATCTTTTGTGCCTTCTTCCCATGGCTTCACAATTTCGACTTTTCCCGTAAATGTTGTTGATGGCAAATCTTCCGTCTTCTTTTCAGCATCACCGAACACCAATTGACGAATCCAATCATCGTCAACTTTGATGGGACTAATTTTTGGTATATTTATTTCTTCAAACTTTTCTTCCTTTTCTTCAGATTTTTCTGGCATTTTTTCTAATTTTGTTTGGCTATTTTCGGTCCTTTTTTCACCCTTTTCCTCCCCAAATTCATCAAAACGGCCTTTTTGAATTATTTTGGCTGCTGACTCCAATTCGTCTGTTGCGTTGCCAAATTCCATTTGGGCAAATTCTTCTGGTGCTGGCACAATGCATGGAATTTGAGGTTCCTCTCTTGCATTCATTTGGCTGCCACTTTCAGTCAATGAAAGGACAACAAGTTCAGGAAGGATTTTTGCAGCAGATGTGTTCCATAATGGACTGTTAAATGATTCTTTTGGCAGATTTTCTTCTTCGATTTCATTTCTCTTCGGGATATGTTCAAATGACAATTTTGAACTTTTTTCGTTTTCAATTGCTTCAATTGCACTTCTTTCAGTCTCAAATTCTCCAATTGGACTTCTTTCGGCTTCAATTTCATCAATTACATTTTCTTCTTTGATTCCTTCTTCTTCAATTGCCAATTCTTTGTCTTTTATTGAATCAATGTCTTCAATATTGCCTTCAGCGATCATTTTCTTCAACATTTTCCTTTTCCAGTTTGGCATTTCAATTCGCCTTTTTGGCATTTCCTTCACTTCATCTTCATCCACCCTTTTATCCAGGCTTTTACTGGATTTGGCCAATTCATCATTGATTTGAGCAAATTCACTTCCTTCTAATTGATTTGGCTCTGTCTCAAAGGAACTTTGCACTGAATCCGCTGATGATGTTTGGCCTGATGAAGATGCTTCTTCAATTTCTTTTACTTTTTCCGGAATAGAAGGAGCAATGCCCGGAAGAGTTGCTTCGAATGAACTTTCTTCAGCCAATCGCTTTATTCGTTCAATATGTTCCAATTCTTCTTGGGTCAATCCCTCATTCATTTGGCCACTTTTCACTTCTTCCATTTCCTCTTCCATTGAGCCAGGTTGGGAATCGGCCCCCGATGTTTTGTCCGATGATTCATCATCGCCTCCTTCCAGATCTTCAATTGTATTTTGAATTTGATGAGATGTTTCTTCCGAAGTCCCTTTATTGGGTGAAAAAATGGACTCCTCCTCTTCATAATTTGGATTCTCAATTGACATTCGTTCAATGGGTTCAATGGTTCCAGGCTGGGAATCAGCCGAAAAAGTTGTTGTGGAACTTGATGGCTCCTCATCTTCCTTTTCTGAATATTTTTCAGCTTTTTCCTTTGCCGCCTCTTCTTCTTCCTTGGCCAATTTGGCAATTTGTTCCTCAATGTATACCAAATGCGCGGGTTTTTCGCCCTCAATTCCCCTATCCTCTGCTGACATTTTTCCTTCTCTTTCTTCAATTGTATTTTCGTCTGGTTCCAGCGTGCTAATTTGAGTGTCTCCACCAGAAGTTTGTGCGGATTCCAAGCTTTCCATTCGATCCCATTTAATTCGATCAATGTTTGTTTTTTGTTTCAGATCTTCAACCAAAATTGTGTAGCAATTTCCATCTTCCATTTCTTCTTCCGTTTGTAAAATTCTGAAATTAAAAAAAAATCAGAATGTTTAGAAGAAATATGAATTAAAGGAAAAAATTAAATTGTAAAAATAAGCATTTAAAAAAAAGAAATGATAAAAAGGTTATAAAGTTCCTGGTTAATTCTTAAAAACAGGCGGAATTATTTTTAGAAACAGGCGGAATTATTTTTAGAAACAGGCGGAATTATTCTTAGAAACAGGCGGAATTATTCTTAAAAACAGGCGGAATTATTCTTAGAAACAGGCGGAATTATTCTTAGAAACAGGCGGAATTATTCTTAAAAACAGGCGGAATTATTCTTAGAAACAGGCGGAATTATTCTTAGAAACAGGCGGAATTATTCTTAGAAACAGGCGGAATTATTCTTAGAAACAGGCGGAATTATTCTTAGAAACAGGCGGAATTATTCTTAGAAACAGGCGGAATTATTCTTAGAAACAGGCGGAATTATTCTTAGAAACAGGCGGAATTATTCTTAGAAATTAGCAACAGAAGGAATTTTCCTATAGGATAAACAACTGAACTTTATAATCTTTTCATCATTTTCAATAATTTTTTCACCATTTCCATATTTTTCGCATTATTAATAAAAATTCAAAATTGTTTCATACCTTTCCACCTCCTTTATTGCCTCCACAATGCAACATTCCACCATTTTTATGGCTAATATTTCCAAGAATTCTTTGTACAATTCATTTTCAATCGATTGGAGAATAGAATCGACCAAATTGTTGGCGAATTGACTCAAACATGCATTGGCCTGTGCTGTGGCACTCTAGAATAATTATTTCTGTGATTTAAATTAAAAATAATTTAGTTGAATTAATTGCAGATTAAAATAGAGCAAAATTAAATTAAATTAAAAATTTAATTTGATATTTATAATCAATGGAGATTCTGTTTGAAAATAAATTATTAATTTCAAGCAAAGACCTGTTCCATAGCCAATGCGCAAATACACTGGGAAAGGGTGTCCAAATAGGAGAGGAGAACGGAAGATTTACTGGTGGGCATTCGGAAAGGTGGTTGTTCCGTTGAAGATGGCTCCATAGCCACATTGTCATCAATTTTTCCTGTAAAAATTGACATTTAAAAAGGATTTTAATGATAAGAAACAATAAAATTTCGATAAAATTGTAAAAATAAAAATATCATACCTTCATGCCTGAGGCCATCATCATTTTCGCCATCCTTTTCTACCATTTCCACTCCCTCAATTGTTTTCCCTTCTACCATATTCCCTGCGGATGATGAGGCTGGCATCGCCAAATCGCCATCATCCTCTTTGTCCAAACTTTTGAGCCACGAGTCAATTTTCTTTGTTAATTTTTGCATTTTCTGTGTAAATCCTTCCTCATCTACAACAAAATATAATGACCATAATTCCCTTTTTGATGTTTCAAACCAGTTTTCTCAACAATTTCTGGCTCTTCCGTGGTCAGTTCGCCGGTGTCTCGACTGGTATAGCCTCGATCGATCATTTCCGAATCTTCGGACATCAATTCTGAGCTGGCATATGAGCAATAGGAATATGGTCCAACGGTGATTTCAACATCTTCACAAAATTGAAGGTGACAAATTTTATAATAAATTTTCGAATATTTTTTAATTTCTTTTCCATAAATTTGTCATCTTTTTTATTTAAATAAAGAAAAAGAATACATTAAATTATTAATTAATTTTATATTTATATTATGAGGGTAAAACAGGTGGCATTGAAAAGTGGAATTTATTCTAAATATTTTTAATAATTTTTATTAATATATTTTTTAAATTTCCATTTACCCAATTCATCTATTTTCTATTTATTCCCAATTTTAATATTTTAAATAAACCTTCCGGCAATGAATCCATCTGAATCATCATTTCCGGCGCTGTTGTCGCCTCTTCATCATCACCTCCCTGATTTTCCTTGTCAATTTCGCTTTGAATTGAGGGAACAATTTGCTGGCCAGTTTGTCCAGGCATCATCCCTGGCCGAACTGTCCGCAAATGTCTTGAGTCCATTACCACTCGCGCACCTCGTCCTGAACGTTCGGCGCGTCGAAGAACCTAATTTTAAATTCAAATTGGCAAATACAAATCAAAAAAATTTATAAAAAAAGAATTTAAATTCCAAAAAAGATTCCCAAAAAGGAAAAAGCCTATAAAAATTTTCCCCTGAGAAAATTGTAATTTTTCACGATGGCCATTGCTAATTGGTTAAATTTTGGGTGACATCATTCTACAATAGTTTCCCACTTTGTAAAGCAAATAAAAATCCAAAAGAAATTACTTAGAATCTAAATAAAATTGTGTTTTTCAACAAATGACATTGTCAATGTCTAGGATGGCAGCATTCTCATCAATAAATTCAATTTAGATTTCAGAATGATCAAATGTTGGACGTCACACGCATTTTTGTAAGGCAAATGAGAGTTTCAGAATTTGCAATGAAGAAAAAGTTTTAATAAATTTCTCCGATACGCAATTGCCAATACCAATGATTGATCAGATTTTGTCCAATTATATATTTTCCGCTGGATTTCATCCTTTTCACTATTTCTCAGTCCTAGAAACTCAAAAATTTTTCCAATGAGAAAAATCTAATAAACTCCCAAAGGGAAAATTGTGATTCTTAAAAATTTTGTCAATACATTACGATCGAATTTTGCCTGGAATATTCACAATAATTTCACTATTTTTGAATGGCATTATCCCAATCCCATCCATCCTCATCCATCCGCCTTTTTTGCTTACATCTCGAATATGTTCACGTTGTTCTTGACTCAACGAAGGCACTGTGGTGGAAAGTCTGAATTGTTGTTTCAATTCCTCCTCCTCCAATTCCTCCACATTGGAATTATTGGAATTGGTACTGGCTGAAGCGGAAGTGCCCGGGGCCATTGCTTCATTGGCATTCGTAGCCGTTGACTCTTGTTGTTGGCCATTCGGCTCTTCTTCCCGAATTATTGAATTTCTGAGCATTTTTTAGTGGATTTATTTGCCGAATTTTGCGCCCCAAATTTAGGAACGCACCTTATATAGGAAAACCAGGAGGACATTTTTGAGAATTTGGATGGATCAAATTTAAAATTATTGCTGCCAAAAAAATGTGATGTGGAGAATTTTATTGTTGAATTGGGTACTTGAGCATTTTGGTCATCGGCGTATTATTTTTTTATTATTTGTTTTTGCAACTGTTCTCCTCTGCTGCTGCTGAAATTTCGACTTAAATTTCAAAAATGAGAGGCCATAAAAGCACAATTGAAAAATGGTTGGAAGAGAATATGGGAGAATGGATGAGGGGCTTATTAAGAGAGGTCATTTGGGTCTATGCCTAATGCTAGTCCTACTCCCACAATGAGTGCTTGGACACGGACCACTTTTCTTAAAAAATTAGTTATCTTCAATTGAGTCGATTTCGGCAATTTATGAATATACTTCAAAGTTCAAATCAAATACTATAAAGGCAACTATGGTGAATTCATTTAAATTTGGCTAAAAATAGTTAGAAGAAGTAGAAAAAAACGATGTTCATTATTTTCTGAATAATTTTCACCAGTTTCCAAAACTAACTTCAATATTTTCTATTTGGCATGGCATGAAACTGTAGCCATGTAGCAATGGGGCATAAGGCAATCCATATTTTCCTAATTTCCTAAAAATTTTAATCAGAGCTTGGCCGTAATTTTTTGAGCTAATTTAATCGATATATTCAATTTTGCATCACAAAATTGCCATTCCAAAGTTATATTGGCCTAGAATTAATTCCGGCGGGAGGTGGCTTAAATTGGGTAATTCTGTTTCTGCGGCTGCTACGCAGCGGAGGCCAATAAGCCAAAAAGGGAATAAAAATGGGTGAAGGAATAGAGGAAAGGCCACAAATCCAAAAAAAAGAGAAACAGGGGACGGGAAAATTGGGGCGGGCCACAAAATTGGTCCCTACTATACCCAACCCATTGTTGGCCGTTCACTCTGCTTTCATCATTAAATGTGTCTTAGGTTTAGGGAGGTGAAGGCGATTGTGGAGCAAACTGTGCCGTGTTCCCCAAAAATAAAAAAAAGAAGAAAAATTCATTGGGTGAAGAACATGTACCAAACCAAATGGCGGAAGGGACTTTTTCATTGGCCTTCGGCATTCTCTTCAAAGCTTTTTCTATGGGCCCACGGCCGCCTCTGTCAAAGAAGGGGGAGAAGGGGGCGGCATACGCACCACAGCGGCTGGCACTATTTTGGTTGACGAGAAAATGTACAGGGGCATGCATTGAATTGACTGGCATAGGGGAAGGGGAGGCGGGCGGCTGGCGGCATTGGTGGGTTTAGGCCACATCAATAGACGAAATATCCTCAAGAAAAAGGTGGAAAAGAAGAAATTGGCAGAGTAAATTCATTCGCATTCCATATTTGAGCCAGCCGGCGAGGGAAACGGGGGAAGAAGCGTATAAGAAGGAGGCTTAAAAGAATGCCAATGGAAATGATGGAATGGAAGTTGGCACACGGCATATTTTCGTTGCTACATCGACGAGAGTGTTTGATACCTTCATTTTCATTTTAAGCTCTGAGGCCAAAACAAAGATGCGAGAATGGTGGAAGTGTGTGTAGGAAGAACCAGCCGCTCGATGCAAAAATAAATGAAATGAACTTTTAAATAAGAGAAAGAAGGGAATGGAGGAAAATGAGATGGCCATATTGGATGACGAGAAGGGATATTTGTGGGTGGAAGGGTAGTCAAGAAAATGAGTTTTTTGGCATGCAAAAAACGATGAGAGGCTTATAAGCCTAAAGGAGACGGACTTCTTTTATTTTGACAATTGCAACCAGGATCAAACATTAAATCTGCAAATATAATTTCCGCTATATTTTCTGCATTTTATTTATATATTTTATTTTGTTGCTGTAATTTTTGTGTTTTCTCCTATTCTTTTTTCCAACTTCAAATTATAGGATTTCGATTTCGAGGCCAAGAATTTAATGAAGTAAAGAACTATAAAGATTTGAGGGAACGTGAAAGTGATTAGAAAATTTATAATCAAACTTCGGATCATAGTAAATCAAACAAATTATTTTTATTCCTAGAAACAGGCGGAATTATTAAAACTTAGTCAAACAGGCGGAATTAAAACTTAGTCAAACAGGCGGAATTAAAACTTAGTCAAACAGGCGGAATTAAAACTTAGTCAAACAGGCGGAATTAAAACTTAGTCAAACAGGCGGAATTAAAACTTAGTCAAACAGGCGGAATTAAAACTTAGTCAAACAGGCGGAATTAAAACTTAGTCAAACAGGCGGAATTAAAACTTAGTCAAACAGGCGGAATTAAAACTTAGTCAAACAGGCGGAATTAAAACTTAGTCAAACAGGCGGAATTAAAACTTAGTCAAACAGGCGGAATTATTAAAACTTTGTCAATCAGGCGGAATTATTAAAACTTTGTCAAACAGGCGGAATTATTAAAACTTAGTCAAACAGGCGGAATTAAAACTTGGTCAAACAGGCGGAATTAAAACTTGGTCAAACAGGCGGAATTAAAACTTAGTCAAACAGGCGGAATTAGAACTTAGTCAAACAGGCGGAATTAGAACTTAGTCAAACAGGCGGAATTAAAACTTAGTCAAACAGGCGGAATTATTAAAACTTAGTCAACCAGGCGGAATTAGAACTTAGTCAAACAGGCGGAATTAGAACTTAGTCAAACAGGCGGAATTAGAACTTAGTCAAACAGGCGGAATTAGAACTTAGTCAAACAAGCGGAATTAATCTTAACAGGTGTATTTATTTTTAGTAAGTATAAATTTATAATTGAGTAAAAAAATTGTTTTTAGCAACAAATTATTTTTATTAGAATTTTTTTCGAAAATAATAGAAGGCAATAGTATAAATTTATTAATGAAATTTATAGTTCAATTCATCTTTTCCACCTCCTCATCTCTTTCTTCTTCCATATCCTCTTCCTCCTCTTCTTCATCCATTGGTTGTTTTCTCCTCATTCGATTTTCCAATTTCTGCTTTTTTGCTTCCAATTTCTTCATCAACGGAGCCATCAGCTTGAATTGATCGCTGTCTTCGGCGATTTCAAAGTCGGGGTCAGTAAAAAGATTGGCAAATCGGCTATCCGCCAATAAAGTGCTGACTCCTTTCGGTTTTGACTCCTTTAAATGAGCATTAATAAAAAATTTAAAATATTAAATTTTAATTTTTTTTTGTTTTTTTTGGTTCTAAATTAAAAATTTTAGCCTCGATAAAATATTAGATTTTTTGATCATTTTTGATACCCAAATTAATAAAAATGTTGTGCTTCTATGTTCCCACCTTCTTCTCCTCCTCCATTTGTTCCTCTTCCCTTTCATCGTCCTCTTCTCGTTGTAAGCTCAATTCAGCCTGCAATCGGCTGGCCAATTCCCGATTCACTTTTGGCAATTTTGCATCGGCCACATTCACCTTCCTCTTCACAAAATGTACGGCCCTTTCCTTCTCCAACTTCTCGGCCAATTTTCGTTCCCTGTATGCTTCGGCGGCGCTCAACTGATTTTGGCCACGGGCCCTTTGGTATGTTTTCAGTTCGATGAAATATCCGTGCATATAGGCCCGGGCCGCATTTGTGCCAATCAATTGTTGTAGGCCCAACTCTTGGAGTTGCGCTTTGGTCACAAATTTGAAGTCATCGTAGACTGGAAAAAATGTGTGAAAATGGATGAAATAAAAGGGAAATTATATATTAAAGTAGGGAAGATTTTTTAATATTTGATTTACCCATAAAATTATGGAATTAATCGAAAAATTTTCCTGGTCAGAAATCATTTTTTTGGACTGGAAAATGGGTTTAAAATGGAGAAAAAAAAATTGGGGAAATTATATTTGTAAAACTTTTTTAAAATTAATTTTTTAAAATAATTTTCTTGTTAAAAAATAATTTTTTAGACCTTAATAATTTATTTATTTGGCTATAATAAAATATGGGGGTTAGGCATTAAATTTAGTGGTAAATTTAGATTAAAGAGTTTGGCTTTAGGCACAAGAAATGGTTTAAAAGAAAACAATTTGGCTAAGTTTCAAGGCCTTAAAAAATGTCTTTTTTCGATTCTATAAATATGAGTTAATTTGATAATTTAATCAGCATTCTTAAAAAAATGTTTGTAGCGATCAACATGGCAGCCAAACGCTCCCAAATAAGAGCATTCCACTGTGGCGAGTTGACCCTTTTCCCCGATGATTTTGCCAAATTTTCCACACCAATTGGGTAAATTTATTTAAACCCGAATCAGTTCTACAAATTTGGCCATTTTTTTTGTTGAAAATTAATTCTTGGGCTCTGCCGGGGTTCGAACCCGCGACCTATTGGAATGAAAACAAAGAGCTTTAGCCACTAGACTAAATGTTTTTTTAGGCGGTTGTTTTTATTATATTTTAATATTTTTAACAACAAAAATTTATTTTTTTTAATAAATTTACCGGCCGGCTTTTCGCTCTCCAACTCCTCAGTGATCGATTCCAATTGGGAGCACCAACGCGGGGCAGGCCCAAGGGCCGGAATGAAATATTGCTTCACTTTGGGCTCATCATTGGCGAAGAAGAGGAGACCTTGAAAATTAATTAAATTATAAATTGATGAGATATTTAATTTGCAAAAAAGATTTTATTTCGCCTTCATTCACAAACTATACAAATTTGGATAGAATTTGTCTAGGCAAAGGCAACGAATGGTTTATAATTTGTTGTGGTTTGATCAAAATTAAAGTGAATAAAACGGTTTAAAACCCAAGTGAGATTTTTGGTTTAAAATTAAATAATAAGTAAGAATTGTTTACTTAACTCAATTAAAAAGCTAAAATATATATCTTTGATTGGATTTAAGGATTGGAAGTCTAGCATAACTTTTGAACCAGTCTTTTTGGGTAATTCATGTCAGTAATTTGTTTTAATAAATTTGCAAACCATTTCCATTCAATGTAATTTTGATTTGATAAAATTATTTATTTTAAAAAATTAGAAGAAACCTGAATTTCGATACCGGCCAAAATCGTTGAGGTCAGTGCCCGGTTCAATGCTGGTGAATGGTTTTCCACTTTGTTCACTCCAAATCTTCAATGCCCTTCCATCCATGCTCATCACCAATTCTTGGTCGGTGGCAAATTCCACTCGGCTGATTGGAAGGCCAAAATTGTGGGATTTGGTCAAATACGGTTGTGAGGAGCGAATGTCGTAGAGAAGAACCTTTGGAATTAATTTTAACATTAATTAATTAATTAATTTAGGATTTACATAGCCATTGCTGAGGCCAACACCCAAATGGAGGGCATCCTTGAAGCATAGACTGGACACTTCAATGGATGACCTGGAAAAAAAATTATTAAATTATATTAAAATAAATTTATTCGATACGGAATTTTATTCAAGATTTGTTTTAATAACCCTAAGATTAGCAATTTAAAAATCTAAATAATTTTGAAAAAAATCTTATGATTTGCATATGCAAAAAAAACCGAAAAATTGCAATAAAAAACCTCAAGTTTTAGGACAAAAAACCTTAGGATTTAAAACCAAAAAAAGGTTGGTCTATGTTGGTTTCGATTTCAGAAAATCGATGAAATCTAAACCGAAAATAGAAGAAATCGAAATCCGAGTTTTAAAACCTTTATATAAAACCGACTTTGAAAAATTCTTAAGATTTACTTCAAAAAACCGTAAGATTTGCCATTAAAAAACTTAGATTTATAATAAAAAAAATCTAAAGAATTGCACTAAAAAACCTAAAGAAAAGATTTGTCAAAAAACCTTAAGATTTATAAATGTAAAATGTAAAAACCTGCAATCAAAGTCCATTTCCATGGCAATTGCTTTGTTCAACACGCAATCCAATTGGGCAACCCGCCGGCGATCCCTGTAGTCCCATGCCTCCACCCGGCCATCCCCGGTGCCGCAGACGAACAATTGATGGTCATCGCTGAATTGGCAACAAGTCAGTGAGTCGGATTGGCTGTGCAGTGGCTCATGGAAACGGCCCAATTCCAGGTTTAGGCGGAAAATTTCATTGCTGAAAAAATTGTGAAAATTTTGGATTAAATTTTAAAATTTAATAGCAAAAATTTTATTTTTTGTTAATTTTTTAAAATAATTAATTAATACAAACTTACTGGCATCCAACAATATAAGATTCGCTTATTTCCTTGCAAAAGGCGATGTCCCGTCCAAAATGCGGAATTCGGAGTCGAAAATAGCGGCCATAGCTGGTGTGGAATTCGACGAAGCGTTCCTCTTGGAGGAGAATGAACTGTGAAATATTTATTTAGATTAGAAATGAATATGAAATTGTAGAATTTAAGTTCAAATTTATAAAAAAGAAGAGTGGGTTCCATTTTGGTAAAATCTTCTTTATAAATTCCAGCCAACCCTAAACTCTAAACCCAGCTCTAATTTAAGTCTTAACCTTCTTAAATTCTAATTACCTAGCTATAAAATTTAGGCAATTGTTGATTTAAATACAGTTCCAATTTTAATGGAAAGAATTTTTCCATGGAATTTAAAATCAATTTCAGCAATAAAATTTAATTGACACTAATAAATCACAAACTTTTGTATAATCCTCGCTGAGTAAGCACATTTTGACGACATCCGCGTCCAAACCTCGTTCAAATTTCAGCGAAAGTTCATTCAAATCATAGCATTTCACCGACGGTTTATAGGAACCTTTGAATCAAATTTAAGTTTAAACTACCTTAACTAAGAAATACCGGTCACGAATAAGTAGTGGCCATCGGGTGAAAAATCGATTGTCCTACTGACCGAAGGCATTTCCAAGTCCTGGATTAGTTGAACGCGTTTTCGGATGTCAAAATCCTTCTTCTCAAGTTTCCGGCGTTTCTTCTCTGATATCCACTGCAATTTTTGATTGAATATTTTTTGTGAATTTGATGTTCTACCTCGGGAAGAGCTTTTCCACTGCTCAAATTGATCACTTTTATGTTGTTGGAAATTGAGAGTTGCATTTTTGGTTGAGTAAAATGATTCGAAGAATATATCGATTAATCCTTCTGTATCAAATTTATTTGATTTGTATTTAAATTAAAATAAAAATG
This sequence comes from Pratylenchus scribneri, assembly GCA_030063045.1. Lineage (NCBI taxonomy): Eukaryota > Metazoa > Nematoda > Chromadorea > Rhabditida > Pratylenchidae > Pratylenchus > Pratylenchus scribneri. Next base: position 104,030 of record JAQSEB010000214.1, read on the forward strand.
GAAATATTTACAAGGGTGTAAATTCCTCAAATATTAAAATTAAATTAATTAATAAATTTATTCATATTTTCAAAAGTCAAATAATTGGAATATCAACAATATTAACAAATTTAACCCATAATTCCTCTATAAATTCATTTCAAATTGTTGATGGATGATCGCAACCGTTCCAGCGCTTTTTGCACGGGCCAATTCAAAGTGTAGCGAAATGTGTCTTTTGCTGTAGTGAAATGCATTTCCGGTTCAAGCATTCGAATATAGTCGGATGAAAAAACTTCGATGGCATTGGCATTAGCGTTGGGAATTATGTTCAGAGCTTTATCTTCGATGACTTAATGATTAAATATGAATTAAATGATATTTTATTTAAGGATGGTATTTAATTTGTCGAAAAAAACATTAAAAATGTCGAATAGATTATACGGTGTATAATAGTGAATTGTCCTAGACCCCTATACTCAATCTATTGATCTCGTCAAGATGCGTCGTTTGGTAAATATTTTGTCATGGTTTATTCAAAAATTAAGGGTTTTAAACCACTTAAACCATCATAATATGGGTTTTGGTTCAAAACCAATTAAACCATGACAATTCGATGCATCTTGACGTGCTCTATCCAATGGTATATGGATTGTGAATTTTGGACAAACCACTAAACCGGAAACTTTTCGCCATTTTAAATATTTCCCCATTTTTAATAAAAAAAAGTAAACAACTAACAATCAATAAATTGAAAAAATCCTTTGTACAGCAAATCGTACATATTTCGAAGGTGTTTTGCCATTATTCGGAGATCATCAGACATAAATTGGTAATCGGTCGCCGTTGATAATTCTTGCCGGCTGTATTTTGACAATAAAATTAGATTTGATATTTTTTAAAATTACTTTTCCATTCCACCAATGTGTGTATTTTGCATTTCCATTGCCAATTTATTTGTAATGGCTGTTTCGAATTGTTCCGCTAAATTCATAAGTTCATTTATTTTCAGTCTAAGATTGCAGTCTATTTCAGACAATCGAATGTCGAATTCGGCCTTTAATTATTGAATTTGTATTAAAATATAATTAAATTAAATAAACTTTGTATTTTCTCAAGAATTCCGAGTCAAATTTGCACACAAAATTAAGTTCCATCATCATGACTTCATCAGCCTGCTGTTCAATCCGTTTTATGTCGCAAATATTTTCTTCACAAATTTGATGCACCAAAAATAAATTTTTTGCTAATCTTTCATGGCATTCGACCACTTTGTCAAGGAGCATAGCCATGGACATGGGTAGAAGTTGATTATTAGATGCCATTTGAACAATAATATTTCTATTTCATTGGTTTTTTTGATTAAAAACAATGCGGATATTTTTCATTAATTCCCAATAAAAATAATAAATCAAAATGAGAAAGATGATTAATGATTCAAAAACATTAAATATGCAAATTTATTAAAGTAATTATAATGTTTTAAAATCTTTATTTTATTAACTTTAACTATGAAAAAATAAAAATGAATATTAATCATAATTAATCATCATGTTCATGTTCACTTCTTCTGATCACCGCCCAAATCCTCGATCACATCCTCATCCACTCCCCATTTGTCGGGAATCACTTCGAACAAATCATCCTTAAAAACAATAAATTCCTCCAAAAAAATTCACATTTTGGCACTTTGAAATCGCCTTGAATTACCAACTCATCTGCGCCGGCCACACTACAGCCACAGGCAAAACGATTGGCAAAAAATTTGGAGGCCACTTTCAGTTCAATTCCTTTAATTCAAATCGGAAATTTATTGATGAGGCTTTTTTGTAAAATTGTACCGCATGTCGTAAGCCCTTTCACAATGGTCACTGCTTTGTTTTTGCTTCGTACCTCCGTCTTCAATGTGATTCTTCGGGCCACTTCTTTGGCCGCCTTTCCACCCGATTTTGTTGAGCCTTTTCCGCCACGTTTCTGTCATCAATTATTCATTTTTGGCAGAGCAAAAAATTCCCAAATTGCCCACCTGTTTTTTACCGGATTCTGTTGTCTCATCAGCCTCATCTCCTTTCCCACCACCGGCACTGTTTTCTGTTGTAATCCGCAATTGATGGCCGGCTAAATCGGGCAAATTCTTCTCCAACCATTGCTGGCATTTTTCATACTTTCCACTGTGCATTGAACATTCTGCAAAATATGTAGATGGATTGGTAAAAATTGTAGTGAATTACGATGCTAATGCAAAGGCCAGATTTCAAGAAAAAAAATCTCAAGGAAAGGCATAATTCTTAATTGTCATTTAAACGAGAACCGTATATCCTCTATTTGTGGCCCCGGGTTACTATTTTTTAGGTTCTTAGGGGGTGGGGGCTTTATTTTTCAGAGATCCTCCAAAGAGAGCTGTTATTGGAGGGAGATCTTTTAATAGAGCTGGAGCTGGTCATTAATGGATAAATTATTTACCCATTTTTACTATTCTCAATGGGTGTCAAAATTAGTTTATCACAAATAATATTTCTTTTTGCCCAACCCAATACCCACCTCCGCAATAAATTACGCTCAATGGATAAGAGGGCAAAGGCACTGTTGGCAATATGTCAGTTTGCAATTCGTCTCGTCCTGAATCGGCCATGGTTGTTCAGCACAAAATTGGTTGAATAAATTTATAAAAATTCAAATTAGATTAAATCAATTGATAAGCTATTAAAAGTAAAATTTCAATTAATTTATGGAAATTTTCAAATTCATAAAATTTAACTTTGAAATTTTTGTATTTTTATTGGAATGGAAAAGAAGGCCCCAAATTAAATTGAATCAAATAAAAGATAACAATGGGATAACAAATTGCATTGATTTGGACTTTGGGAAGATTTTTGGGAGGATGAGAAATTTGTAATCAATTAAAAAAACATGTTTGGGAAAAAATAACAAAAACCACCGGTAAAAAAGAAAAAAATATTTACAGCAAGATGAGCAAAAAAGAGAAATTCCAATGGATTGAAAAATAGAATTAATAAAATTGTTGAAAAATGCCCTAGAAAAAATGAAAAGCCTATTAAAAAATATTTAATAATTTTTATATGCTTTTCGGATAAATTAAACAATTTTTTGGGCAACAAATTGGATAATTATAATATTTATTGGATTGGGATTTGAGCGGAAATTAAATATCACACAAAGAAAACAAAATAAATTGGATTAAATGAGGAATAATTAATTTATGGGAGAATTTAACAAATAAAAGCATAAAAATTAAATAAAGCTTTTCCTCTCAAAAATGACCAAATGCCGCCATCAATCGCCGTAGACAAATTCCCATTTCTGCGTGAATTTTTTCTCATCACATTGGGCCAACGGGACGGGATCGGAATTTTTTGCGCCCGATGTTTCCAGGCAAAGTTGGGTGCCCAAATTCCGCATTAGGCCTTCCTTAAAATTACTTAATTGTTTAAAAAGAATTGAAGGAAATGAAGGAAGGAAAGAGAAAGAATGGCCACAAAATTCATCATCATTTACCCATTTTTTAATTTAAGATGAGGAAAATTAAGGACTGGCGGTACTCGGCGTTCGCAAACAATGCACAATTCCCGGAATTTTCCACCAACCAAGAAATATTTGGTTGAGTTGGGGAGAAAAGGACTTTGGGATGGTTGGATGGGAGGAAAACGTCCTTTTGGGGGCTTAGAGTGTCGCTTTGGGGCGTCCTCTCGGGTTCCCTAATAAGTCCGTCCTAGTCCCGGCTCCCATATCTCATCAGCCTTCCATTTTTTGTTTTTTTTTGCCAACCACAAAGAAAATGGCTAGGCCATTTTCAATTTTGCGGCCGGCATTCTTCCGGGGTTCGCCAACGCACATTTTGGCATTGGGAAATAATAAAGATGGGTGGAAGGAAAAGGAAGGAAAATGGAAAGCGAGAGAAACGTTCGGGAATGTCGGCGGCATAATGGGAAAATAGGAAGGGCATTTTGGTGCGGGGGATGGGTGTGAAAATCTTCCTCCTCGCTATTTCCCCCTAATTGAATGGATTGTGTGATGTGAAAGTGGTGGGTGGTGGGTAATTTTTTGCATTTTTCTATACTTTAACCAAAAAAAGCCAGAAAAATTTTTTGAGGGAGGGGTTGGGATCGGAAGGGGTGCGGAGGAAAATTATTCGTTTTTTAAAATCCTAAATTTTTTTGGTCGAAAGTTGTAAGCTAAAATTAATAGTAAAATTTACAAAAATTTTTGAAAATAAAAAATTTTGATGTTTTTTAAAGAAAATTTTTAAAAAATCACGGCAAGATACCCTTCTCACTAATTGAATGGATTGTGTGTGATCTGAGTGGGTACTGGGGGATGGGTGGTTTGAAATTTTTAAACCATTTAATTTTAAATTAAATTCTTAATTCCCTAAAGACCTAAAAGACTAACTGCTAACTTCCAAGTCCCAACTTTGAATTTATAATGGTCCCAATTGGGGAATGAATTTGAATTGGCCATTATTTCAGGAATTTTGTGGTCTTCTCTTCCCTTGAGATTAAATTGAGCCAAAAAACTCACTTTCGTCAGTTCCCATTGTTGGTTTTTGTCCTCCGCATTGCATGTGCTCAATTTGACTTGTTTTGTACCGGAATCAGCAATTGCACATGAAATTTCACGACGCAGTTGGCCACCTTGCTTGCTCAATGAGAACACTTGGGCCGAACTGCCGCCACCTTGGCACTGTGAATTTTAAAAAATAATAAATTGAAGGAAAAATTTAAAAAATGATTTTTTGATTTATTAATTATTATCAATTCAAAAAACAGCATAAAAATTGTTATAAAAATTTTATGAAAATCTTGTAATATTGAACAATTTTTAGATTAATTTTAGCCTCGATTTTATGGTCACAATTTCATTTTTTTTTTTGGTTTAATATTTTTGGATTATAAAAATTGTAAATTTTCTGAATTAAAAGGAAATCAAAGAAAGAAACTTTTGCACTTTTCTTAACTGCTTTTAGCATCGTTTTTATGGCCATAATCTCATTCTTTATTTCAATCCGTTTTTATGTTTAATATTTTGAGTAAATGAAAATTTTATCCTATTAATTAAAAGGATTTTCAATAATTAATTAGATTTAAAAATGCCCATTTTAAAGTGAATAATTTATAAATTAATTAATTGGATAAACCCTACCTGATAAATGGACAAAGGAATTGGCCCATTCTCCTCTTTTTGTAATGTGTCCAAACAAAATTGGGTTTCCGCATTTCGTAGCTAAAAATTCACCAATTAATTTCTCCGAAATAATTTCCCCAAATATAATTTACCGCTCCATATCCAACCACATTCTCGTCTGGGACGAATTTCTCCGGAATAACATTGTCCAGGAACCATTTGAAATTTTTGCAATTCAATTTTTCACGCAATTTTTTCCGCTCGCTCAAATCGCCCACATCCTTGTCCCGAAGGTCACGCCGATGCAAATAGTAAAGCCGTTTGTAGTCATCCATCCAAACTTCGGCCAAACGTTTTGAATTCGTCCCATGTACCTTTAAATTTTTTTTTAATTTATTTAAAAAAAATTTATTTAAGGATTTTAAGTTTTATAACTCAAATAATTTGAATAATTAATGTATTCAGATATATAAATATTTTTTTTGTTAAACTAATTTATTATCGAATAAAATAATTTAATGAATTTCGATTCTGTTATTTTGAGGACATTTGAGAAAATTAAAAATATATTTTTGAAACTTTAGCTTAAGAGAGTTTGTTTTCCGGAATAATTCCTTTTAATTTCTGGAAAGAATAGGCTTTTTCCACTAAAGAATTATGCCGGAAAATAATTTTCTTTTCGGAGATTTTTTTCATCAGAAAAATAATCCTTTCTACTATAATTAAGAAATAATTATTAATTAAATAAAAAATGAAATATAAATAAGAATTATTTGTGTTGGAAAAATATTTTGTAACATTTTTTTAATTTTTCAAGATTTTAAACATTAATTTAAAAAAAATATAATTTAATTAATAAATTCGTTTAATTTATGTTGGAAAATATTTTTACTTTTTAAATTAAAGCCTTTTTATTAAATAATTAGTAAAAAAAACATACGTCTTTGTTCCCTCCCGGTCCCGTCATATTGTATGGATGACCACTACGAAAAATGTGGCCCACATGGGAGCAGGGAATGAATTCGATGGAGCCACCGCACATCCAAACCTAACGAAGTGTTAAATATTAATATTTAATACTTAAATTTTTTTCTGAATTAATTAAAAAATTAATGGAAAAAATTAGAAATTAATTATTTTTATAATACATAAGGAAAATAATAATTTGCAATTTTATCGAAATGGAATTTACCCGAAAAGAAATTTCCAAATTTTCACCGCCCCAAATGTCCATTCCTGGGTCATAGCCGCCAATTTCGAGAAAATATTTCCGATCAGCGGCCAACAATCCGCCGGCCATTGTTGGTGAACTATACAGAGAATGTGATATTTTTGTAATTATTTGGATAAAATTTACGGGATTGGATCAGTCCGGGATGTTCTTTTTTTGAGGATTCGTTCCGGGATGAAATCCCAACGAAAATGCAAAGACCACCAAAAACCTTAAATTAAAGGATTTAATAATAATTGGATAAATAAAGGCAAAAATTACCGCCAATGGAGCCCAAATCACCAGCACCCGAATAGGCCATTGTTTCGGCGGCAATATGGTCAATTGCGGGGCAAACAATCGCCGACCGTTTTGCCTTAATTCTCGCCAACATTGGCTCTAACCATCCTTGATTGGCTTCACAATGGCTGTCGAGAAAAACAATCTAAATTTTTTAAATGCGAATTAATTTAAATAAAAAAACAAATATTTAATTTGTATTATTGAAAATGACGAAAAGATTAAATGGTATGGTTCAGCGTCAGCGGTTTATGCTGGACCCATAAACCCTAAATTTAATTGATAGATCTCATCAATAATGCAATCATTTGGTTGTTTTTTTTATTTAGATTTAAGGTTTAAAACCAATTACCAATTCTAACTTTGTTTTGAACTTAAAACCAAAAACCGGTTTAAATGGTTTAAAAACAAACCAAATATGGTTTAAATGGTTTGAAAACAAAATCTGTTTATATGATTTGAAACCAAAACCGGTTTAAACCATTTAAAAACCTTTACTTTGACCAAAACATAACAATTATATACCATTCGATGCGTCTCGTCCAGATCTATCAATTGGGTGTATAATGTTTGTGGGTTTAGGATAAATCATTGAACTATTATAATCCGATATTTTCAATGCTTTTTTTTTGACAAATTAAATAATAATCATTAATAATTTAAAAATTTTAAAATTTACCGCTTCTCCCTTCGCGGTCCTAGCACCAATCAACTTTGCTCGGATCAACCCCTGGCGTTGACTTAGCCTCATAATGTGCACTTTGCCGCCAAATCGTTGAATGTACGTGTCCAGTTGATCACGTAATTCTGCCCTTTGACTGAAATCATCCACCAGCAAAACTTCTTCCAACAATTCCGGTGGTGTTCGATTGATGACGGAATGAACAGTGCGAAGAAGCGGGGTCCAGGCTTCATCCGTGAAAATTATTACCACTGATGTTTTTGGCAATGTTTTAAGATCATATTCGATTGCTTTACACTCTTCCAGCCGAACATCCGGCAAAGATCGGTCCAACGATATTTTATCACTGGAAGAGTTTATTAAGAAAAATTAATTTTTCCAAAAACCTTGCCGCCACATTCATGAACCATTTTTTCATGTCAGCTTGGCCTTGTACGGCTTCTTTCCCGGTTAATTCCACTGGTTTACCCAGCTCGCCAGGACCTTGAACAATTTGGCAAAATTAATAAATATTTTTGTAAATTTTTGCCTGTTCTTTTTGCATTTGGATCGGGCCTTGTATGCAATTCAACTGGGGGCCATGTCCTTCCTTCACCCGGTGGAAGCCTTTCAATTTTGTTGAGCCATTCTCGTAAATAGATGAAACTTATCAACCCAATGAGCACAAAGAACAGGACTATGTTGAGAGCGGAAACTCTTAAATAAATATTTTGAGCATAACTTTGGAGAAATTAACTCAATTAACTAACCTTCTTCTGGGTATCACAAAACGAAACCACAATCTTTGCATCAAATTTTAGACGAAAATTATAAAAATAACTGAATTTATTTCAATAGAATGGCTGGATTTGTGATGGAAAAAGCTTAAATAAAATAATCAATATATTTATATTTGTTTATTCCTTAAAAATTGAATGTTTTCTAGATCCAAATCCAAATCCAAGACAAGACCTAGCTAGAGCTAGAGAACTTAATTTACAAAATCGCTTCCTCTTTTTTTCTCTCATCTTTTAATTTAACACACTATTTTTCATATTCTTTTCTTTTTATTATTATTTATTTATTATTAAGATATTTTTGCTTAAGTTATTTATATTTCACAAAACAAAATAGAGACCGGCACGGACCGGGCGGATCCGTACCGATTCATACGGATCCGTAGTCCAGAACAGGGATGCCAGCAGGTCCTCCAGTGAAAAATATGGCAAAAGCAAAAAAAAATATGGCAAAATATGGCAATTTCAATTAAAAAATATGGCTATGGCATCAATTTTTAACGATAAAATGTTGAAATAAGCGTTTATTTTTCAAAACCATACCTATTTTTATTGGATTTAACATTATCAGAGAGCTTATTTAGGTCTAAGTAAGAATAAAAAATTTTAATAATTAAGATCTCTGAATGCACTTTCTCGCAAACAATAGAACAATTCCTAAAGTAAGAAAAAAGTTAAAAATGGCCGCGTAGCGAAAAATTTGATCCAAAAATGGCCGCGCAGTGAAAAATTTGATCCAAAATTGGCCGCGCAGCGAAAAATTTGATCCAAAAAATCATCAATTTTAAAAAATTTTCATAAATATGGCATTTATAAGGCAGATAAATATGGCAAAAAATAAGGCAAATCTTAAAAAATATGGCAAATGCCATATAAATAAGGTAATCTGGCATCCCTGGTCCAGAATCCGTATATTTTTCGAATCCGTACGAATCCGCGTGATTTTCCAATCCGTAGTTCGTAATCCGTTCCGGACGATTTTCAATTCGCCGGACTCTAACTCAAAATCACATAACGCAGTACTAAGCTTTTAGCCCGACGAAAGAAACACAAACCCAATGATATCAAAATTAATGATTTTTAATTCATTTAATTTAGCCCAGAATTTAATTAATCCAAATAGTTGAATCTAATTTATAAAAATGTCGTCAAGAATACAACAAATTCGACCGAAAATACCTTCAAAATTTCCTACAAATACGACACAACAAACAATTGTATGGCAACCGTTGCCACCAATGGTAGCACATTTGAACTCATTGATGCAAACGTTGAACGATGCACCGCAAGATGATGTGAAATTCCAAGCTTTAAAGGTTTTACTTTTTAATTCCTTAGTACCGATAATTTTAAATTGAAATTGTAGGAAATCAGCGAAAACATGGAAGAATTGTTCGGCATCGGCACGCATCCTTACACGCCATTGGTGGAAAGTTTGATTCGAATTTTTATGAAATTGCTGAACGAAACCACTCCACAATTCATTTCCGAAAACAACACATTAAAATTGAGGAAATTAATTTTTGAGCTGCTCTATCGACTCTCATCAAACGAGATTATGAAAAGTTACAGCAAAACTTGGCAGCAAATTCTGCTCCGATTAATTCATTCCGTAAATTCATTAAACAAAAAACTCTTAATCAACTTAACTTTTATAGGAGAACGAGGAGAATGCGCTGCTAATTATCAAAATTTTGACTGATCATATCAAAACTTTTCGCCCTCCATTTTCAAATGAATTGACCGCATTTTTTGTGCAATGGAAAAATGCATATAATGAAATGTTGAATAGGCATATGGCAGCCAATGATGGGGCCACAATGTTTTTGCAAAGGAGTTTGATATTTAGCAATAAATCCATTGAAGACAGCGTCGTTGAGGTTTCATTTTTTATTGAATTTAATTAATTTATGTAAAAATGCATTAAATGTGCTTCAAGCATAAATAAGAATTAATTTTTCCCTACTAGGGGTTGAGCCTTGACCAAAATTTTTTAAAAGTGAAGGTTCCTTGAAAAATTATTTTACTGCACCGGGGTCAAATCAATAACCAGAATTTTGTAAATGTCAAATGTGAAAGATTCCCAGCCTAAAAAAAATTAATTTTCCTAAATGGGTTAAAACTCACATCAGAGATGAGACCCAAATTTTGTAAAAATTTGATGTTTTAAAAAATTTCGGTACTAATGCAGTTTACGGGAGGAAAAGGATGGGAATAATGATGATGAAGAGATGAGGCTAAGGATGATCTTCTTCATCATCCTCATTATTATCATATTCATTATCATCTATCATCATCATCTTCTTCATCAGCTTCATCATTCCATCATCTTCATCATTCCATCATCTTCTTCTTCATCATCTTCTTCATCAGCTTCATCATTCCATCATCTTCATCATTCCATCATCTTCTTCTTCATCATCTTCTTCATCATCTTCATCATTCCATCATCTTCTTCTTCATCATCTTATTCATCATCTTCATCATTCCATCATCTTCTTCTTCATCATCTTATTCATCATCTTCATCATTCCATCATCTTCTTCTTCATCATCTTATTCATCATCTTCATCATTCTATCATCTTCTTCTTCATCATTTTATTCATCAGCTTCATCCTTCCATCATCTTCTTCTTCATCATTCCATCATCTTCTTCATCATCATCATTCCATCATCTTCTTCTTCATCATCTTATTCATCATCTTCATCATTCCATCATCTTCTTCTTCATCATCTTCTTCATCACCATCATTCCATCATCATCTTCTTCATCATTCCATCATCTTCTTCTTCATCACCTTCATCATTCCATCATCTTCTTCTTCATCATCTTCTTCATCACCTTCATCATTCCATCATCTTCTTCTTCATCATCTTCTTCATCACCTTCATCATTCCATCATCTTCTTCTTCATCATCTTCTTCATCATCTTCATCATTCCATCATCTTCTTCTTCATCATCTTATTCATCATCTTCATCATTCCATCATCTTCTTCTTCATCATCTTATTCATCATCTTCATCATTCCATCATCTTCTTCTTCATCATCTTATTCATCATCTTCATCATTCTATCATCTTCTTCTTCATCATTTTATTCATCAGCTTCATCCTTCCATCATCTTCTTCTTCATCATTCCATCATCTTCTTCTTCATCATTCCATCATCTTCTTCATCATCATCATTCCATCATCTTCTTCATCATCTTATTCATCATCTTCATCATTCCATCATCTTCTTCTTCACCATCTTCTTCATCACCTTCATCATTCCATCATCATCTTCTTCATCATTCCATCATCTTCTTCTTCATCACCTTCATCATTCCATCATCATCTTCTTCATCATCATCCTTTTCCATTCCATCCCATAAACTGAATAAATACCAAATTTTCTTTATGAACCCTAACAAATCTAAAACTAAGATCTAATATGTAACTCGGATTTAATCGAAAATCGATTTATATGAAAATATTTCGAAAAATAATTTTCTTATTTAAATTCAGGCACTCAAAACCTGCTATTTTACTACCCCGTTGAGTTATTCTGCAAGTACGTCAGGCGCATTCGAACAGGTAACTTTTTTGAATAAAAAAATTTATTTTAATTATATTAATATTATGAGATAAACTTAATTCGGCAACAAAAACACTGAATTTGGCAACAATCTTTCGTGTCCATTATATTTTTGAGACCTTATAACTTGGCCCTAACTAGGGGTTTAGGGCTAAGGTTAGAGTTCAGGGCAGGCAAGGAATTAGGGCTAAGGGCTAGGGGTTAGGGAATCTTAAAAAAGCTGATTTGGCCAAGTTATATGGCCTCAAAAATATAATATTTTTCGACACGAAAGATTGTTGCCAAATTCAGTGTTTTTGTTGCCAAATTAAATGACTTCCTTAATATTATTAATTATTTAATTAAAATTAAATTAAAATTATTTAAAAATATTTTTTAGTTTTTCAAATCATACCTCCCATTCCCAAACAAAAAACAGTACACGCTGATCCCAAGAGCCAGTCAAAGTGTCAAAGTGTTGGCCGAAATCACAATTCTCCTCCTTGCACTCATCCAATTTCATCGGCAACAATTGTTGGGCGAATTGCTGGACATTGTGCCCATTTTTGTGCGTTACATCAATGTAGACATTGGCAGGGCAGTGCGCGAGGACAATGCATTCCACCGGGAATTGGTGGACGAATTCCGCAATTCACAAGTGCGAGCACTTTCCATCATTGCCTATATTGCAAGGCAGGCTCAGGTAAGAGAAATAAAAATTTAAATTACCAATAATTTATTCAAATTAATTAATATTTATTAAATGATCTATTTTCCTAGCAGTTAATTTCATATTTAATACAAAATAAAATTCACTTATAAATGAGCCTAAAAATCTTAGATTTTTATTCAATTAAAAAATTAAAAGACCTTAATTTGAGATTGAGTTTTAAAAATTTTTCCCAAAAGGGCTACCCTTAAAAATAATAAAAAATTTCAAAAAAAAAGAAATCATAATAAAACAGTTAAAAAATATGGGTAAATGGCTTTAGTTTAGTAGTAAATTTAACTAATTTTATTTTCATTAAAATTAAACATTTTTTCCTTCAATTTGTGAGAATAAATTCGCTAAACTATTTTATCAAAATTCACACCTCGAAAAATTAGATCCTTATTAAATATTCGGGCTTAAAAAATCCTAAAATTGATATAATTTTTCTCCCCCAAAATATATTTAATATTTCATTAAATTCAAAGATGACCGATGTGATGAATGCACATTCACAAGCAATTTGCCAGGGCATTTTAATGCTGTTCGACTCATTCCACGATGAAGTGATCACTCAAAGACGGGATTTGCTATTGGCCATCAAATACTTTTTCCAATCCGAATTCCGGCACAATTTCATTCCGGTCATCCCGAAAATGTGCAATGAGAAAACACTACTGGGCAATACATTCACCTCACAAGATCAATTAAGGTGGATTTTTTTAATTTAAATTTTATAAAAAATATCATTTTTTAAACAAAATTATTTGCATTTTAAAATTTGAATTTATAAATATTTTTACCACCAAAAATGTTTTTTTTGTCACGAAAAAAGTTTGACTTCTATTAAATCATAAACCGGTTTTAGACCCTATAAACCTTATATCAATTCGTGATCTCATCGAGACGCATCGATTGGTATATAATTTGTCATGGTTTGGCCCAAAATTAAAAGGTATTAAACCTTTTAGACCATTTTTTCCATTTTTTAAATGTATTTAATTTTGGACTAAAACTTATCATTTTATACACCTATAGATGCGTCTTGATGAGATGTACAAATTAGTATAAGGTTTATAGGGTCTAAAACAGGTTTAAGATTTATTAGCTAACGGCCAAAAAAGCATTTTTCGATGATAAAAAATATAGTAACCATTTGAATTTATCTTTATTTTAATTTTTTTTTTATAAAATTAAAAAAAAAAAATTAATTAAAAAATAAATTGTCAAGAAAAATTCACTTTTTTAAATTAACAGATTTTAACAAAAAAAAAACATCTCCAATCACCCACAATTTTTTCCTTTCCCACATAGGACATAGCTTTAAAAAATTTTGCCGTATATCATAGTGAATTTCCCATCTACAATTTAAAAGGAATTTTTACTTTGGCACCCGGCATAAATTAAATTTAATTAAAATGTCAAATTAAACCGCAAATTTTTATAAACGTCAAAAATTGGTTTGCTTAGCAATTTGACAACATTTTTCATAAACAATTAAAAAATATATTAAATTAATTATTAAAATTGCCACAGAAAATTTTTTACCCTAATTTTTAATTTTTTCCAAATTTTTCATTAAAAAATTAATTAAAATTTCCCACAGAAACCAAGCATATTTTTTGCTCGCCGACATTCTCCATCATGTTCGAATGAATTTGGGCGATTTACTGATGCATGATTTCTTCTTGTGCTCTCGCAATTTACATGATCCCCAACTGTTGCCTTATGTCCAAACAATGTACGGGAAATTGATGATGAATTTGATCGAACCATTGGTGGTACAGGCAAAGGAGGGAGAAGGCGGAGAAGAATTCGGCAAAGTGGTTGGTTATTTTTGATAGAGGGAAACTGGATTAAAATATTTTTTAATTAATTTTATTTTTTATTTAGTCAAATGAAATCAGAGATTAGATTTATTCACAATTTTTTTTTAATTGATTTTTTTTTAAATATTTTATTAGTCAAAAATTGATATTTTAATTAATTTAGTCAAGTGAAATAAATTAGATTTATTTACAATTTTTTTAGAGTTAGAAAATATATTTATGCTTAATTTTTATTTTTTAAATAAAAATTTAGCCTTAAAAATATAATAAAAATTTGGCCTAAAAATTTGGCAAAAATATTTCATTTTTACAGCAACGCCAAATTCTCTGTTGCGCCATTGACTCATTTGTGCGAAAAGCAACGCTGATTGCGGAATGGCATTTGCCACATTTAATGGAAAAATACAAACAACAATCAACGCAACCGGCCACTTTACAAAATCCTCAAACACAAATTGCCACAAACAAATCAAATGAACAGATAAAATCGGCACAATCATCCCCAATGAAGGGTTCCCCACAAAAATCAATCACAACTAATTTTGAAAGATCTCCACAAAAATCGGTCACATCGAATCAGCAGGTGGAATTTCCGGCAACACAAAAAGTGAACCAAATTTTTTGATCAATTTTTTAATTAATTTTTAGTCATCATCTTCTCCTTTCGATGCCAGTCAAGCATTTTGGCAAGATCCATTGTACCCATTATCGTTGAATGATGGCAGGAATATGGTTCGAAACATCATTTTACCCACAAAAATGTTGGTCATCGCACTCAAGGAGTTGGGCACTCAACTTGGAGGTGGGAAAATTATTTTGATATTTAAATTAAAAAAGTAAACCTAAAAATTGTGAATACGGAATGGATTATTAGGTCACAAAAATCGCAAAATAGATGCCAATTTTTCTCTAAAATTAGCTAATTGGTATTGAGAACACAAAATAGGTAATTTTTGGCTGTTTATTGCATTTTTCTAATGGAAATTTTCCCCAAAAAGTATACATACAAAAAAGCGAAAGGAGAAATGACCTTAAAAATGCCCTCCTTAATTGTGAATTTAACCCCAAATTATTTTCAGAATCGAATTGCCTTTATATGGTTGAAAATCAATTGACACAACTATTTGCCTCCGGCCTCAAATGTTTGGACATTTTCATGATTGGCTCAAATACGGGACTGCATGGCCAAAATCCCACCAGCAATTATCCACAAAAATTCGGGTAAAATCCAAGTAAATTTCCACCAATATTACAAATTTTAGTTCCGGCTCCACATCTTTACGTTCCAAAGAGGAAAGAGACACAATTGAAGCATTCATGAACATTTTTACAAATATTGATGCTGCAATGTTCGAGGAAATCATGGAAAAACATATTGAATTGCTGATGGAACGGATGATTGTGAATCCGGTGCTCCAAAATGTGTGCAATCAATTCTTCAGCCATCCTCAAACATTGCGAAAAATGGGTGTCATTTTGGTGAAATATTTGCTCAACAAATTGCCGGAATTGGGCGCAAACAACGATCGGGCATTTCTCTATTTAAAAATGTTCCAACTGATTTTTCAATCTCTATCATATACGGCAAATCCATCAAATTCGGAACAAATTCAAACGCTGACCCAAAATTGTGACATTATTTTAAAGGTGGGTTGAGTGGAAGAATAAATCCAGAAAATTTTCAAATTCATCTATCAACTAATCTTTCCAGAAAACTTATTTAAAATCTTTTCGGAAAACTTAAAACTTATTTAAAATCTTTCTGGAAAAGTGAATTAAAATCATTCCGGAAAACTTAATTTAATTCTTTCCGGAAAACTTTTTAAAATCTTTCCGGAAAACTTAATTTAATTCTTTCCGGGAAACTTATTTAAAATCTTTCCGGAAAAGTGAATTAAAATCTCCGGAAAAGTGAATTAAAATCATTCCGGAAAACTTAATTTAATTCTTTCCGGAAAACTTTTTAAAATCTTTCCGGAAAACTTAATTTAATTCTTTCCGGAAAACTTATTTAAAATCTTTCCGGAAAACTTAATTTAATTCTTTTCGGAAAACTTATTAAAATCTTTCCGGAAAACTTAATTTAATTCTTTCCGGAAAACTTATTTAAAATCATTCCGGAAAACTTAATTTAATTCTTTCCGGAAAACTTTTTAAAATCTTTCCGGAAAACTTAATTTAATTCTTTCCGGAAAACTTATTTAAAATCTTTCCGGAAAACTTAATTTAATTCTTTTCGGAAAACTTATTTAAAATCTTTCCGGAAAACTTATTTAAAATCTTTCCGGAAAAGTGAATTAAAATCTTTCCGGAAAAGTGAATTAAAATCATTCCGGAAAACTTAATTTAATTCTTTCCGGAAAACTTATTTAAAATCTTTCCGGAAAACTTAATTTAATTCTTTCCGGAAAACTTATTTAAAATCTTTCTGGAAAACTTATTCCGGAAAACTTATTTAAAATCTTTCCGGAAAACTTATTTAAAATCTTTCCGGAAAAGTGAATTAAAATCTTTCCGGAAAAGTGAATTAAAATCATTCCGGAAAACTTAATTTAATTCTTTCCGGAAAACTTTTTAAAATCTTTCCGGAAAACTTAATTTAATTCTTTCCGGAAAACTTATTTAAAATCTTTCCGGAAAACTTAATTTAATTCTTTCCGGAAAACTTATTTAAAATCTTTCTGGAAAACTTAATTTAATTCTTTCCGGAAAACTTTTTAAAATCTTTCTGGAAAACTTAATTTAATTCTTTCCGGAAAACTTTTTAAAATCTTTCCGGAAAACTTAATTTAATTCTTTCCGGAAAACTTATTTAAAATCTTTCTGGAAAACTTATTCCGGAAAACTTATTTAAAATCTTTCCGGAAAACTTATTTAAAATCTTTCCGGAAAAGTGAATTAAAATCTTTCCGGAAAAGTGAATTAAAATCATTCCGGAAAACTTAATTTAATTCTTTCCGGAAAACTTTTTAAAATCTTTCCGGAAAACTTAATTTAATTCTTTCCGGGAAACTTATTTAAAATCTTTCCGGAAAAGTGAATTAAAATCTCCGGAAAAGTGAATTAAAATCATTCCGGAAAACTTAATTTAATTCTTTCCGGAAAACTTTTTAAAATCTTTCCGGAAAACTTAATTTAATTCTTTCCGGAAAACTTATTTAAAATCTTTCCGGAAAAGTGAATTAAAATCTTTCCGGAAAAGTGAATTAAAATCATTCCGGAAAACTTAATTTAATTCTTTCCGGAAAACTTTTTAAAATCTTTCCGGAAAACTTAATTTAATTCTTTCCGGAAAACTTATTTAAAATCTTTCCGGAAAACTTAATTTAATTCTTTCCGGAAAACTTATTTAAAATCTTTCTGGAAAACTTATTCCGGAAAACTTATTTAAAATCTTTCCGGAAAACTTATTTAAAATCTTTCCGGAAAAGTGAATTAAAATCTTTCCGGAAAAGTGAATTAAAATCATTCCGGAAAACTTAATTTAATTCTTTCCGGAAAACTTTTTAAAATCTTTCCGGAAAACTTAATTTAATTCTTTCCGGAAAACTTATTTAAAATCTTTCCGGAAAACTTAATTTAATTCTTTTCGGAAAACTTATTTAAAATCTTTCCGGAAAACTTATTTAAAATCTTTCCGGAAAAGTGAATTAAAATCTTTCCGGAAAAGTGAATTAAAATCATTCCGGAAAACTTAATTTAATTCTTTCCGGAAAACTTATTTAAAATCTTTCCGGAAAACTTAATTTAATTCTTTCCGGAAAACTTATTTAAAATCTTTCTGGAAAACTTATTCCGGAAAACTTATTTAAAATCTTTCCGGAAAACTTATTTAAAATCTTTCCGGAAAAGTGAATTAAAATCTTTCCGGAAAAGTGAATTAAAATCATTCCGGAAAACTTAATTTAATTCTTTCCGGAAAACTTTTTAAAATCTTTCCGGAAAACTTAATTTAATTCTTTCCGGAAAACTTATTTAAAATCTTTCCGGAAAACTTAATTTAATTCTTTTCGGAAAACTTATTTAAAATCTTTCCGGAAAACTTATTTAAAATCTTTCCGGAAAAGTGAATTAAAATCTTTCCGGAAAAGTGAATTAAAATCATTCCGGAAAACTTAATTTAATTCTTTCCGGAAAACTTTTTAAAATCTTTCCGGAAAACTTATTTAAAATCTTTCCGGAAAACTTATTTAAAATCTTTCCGGAAAAGTGAATTAAAATCTTTCCGGAAAAGTGAATTAAAATCATTCCGGAAAACTTAATTTAATTCTTTCCGGAAAACTTATTTAAAATCTTTCCGGAAAACTTATTCCGGAAAACTTATTTAAAATCTTTCCGGAAAACTTATTTAAAATCTTTCCGGAAAACTTATTTAAAATCTTTCCGGAAAACTTATTTAAAATCTTTTCGGAAAATTTATTTAAAATCTTTCCAGAAAACTTAGTCATTAATTAAAACTTTATCATTATAGCCTTACCTGCATCGAATCGTGCAAAACTCAATGCATTTGGCCATTTCTTCGCGGGAATCCACCAACTATTTTCGGCTATTACGTTCCCTGTTCCGATCAATCGGCAACGGCACACATGATCATTTATATCAACAATTTTTACCACTTTTGCCTTCAATCCTACAAAAATTGGTAGTCAAAATTCATTCATAAAATTATCTTTCAATTCATAATTCCTTTCAGAATTGCCTTCAAAATGGCTCCCATCGTCAGCCAATCCACGAACTTTTTGTCGAACTTTGCCTCACCATTCCCGTTCGCCTTTCCACCCTGCTGCCATATTTACCAATGCTAATGGATCCGCTCGTGTGCGCTCTGAATGGTTCACCAACTTTGGTTCAACAAGGACTTCGGACACTGGAACTGTGCGTGGACAATTTACAACCCGACTATTTCTACGAGCAAATGCAACCGGTCCGGGCTGCACTGATGAAGGGCCTATGGCGCTGTGTTTCGACGGCCGATACCCAATTGGCACTGATTGCCCTCCGAATTTTGGGCAAATTTGGGAATATAAGTCGAAAAGTACTCATGGACGCACAAACAATGGAATGGCGACAGAGACGAGACCAACAGGGAATGGGCCCAAAATTGTTGGCCACATTCGATGCCCCCTCATCATCGGAAACAATAGCAATGGATACTGGGGATGAACAAAGTGCGCAAATGGAGAGAATGTCATTGAGCGATGCGGAAATGATGCTGAAGTCACGGAAAACGATGAATGTCCATTTCACATTGGATGGATGCGTGCAAAGTGCCATTGCCATTTTGAGGTGGGAATTATTTTTGGAATTTACTTAATTCTAGAAGTAATAATTAAATTATCAATTAAATTTAATTTTTTCAAAAAAAAAACTGAAATTACCGAAAAAAGTATTAAAAAAGAGTACATAAAGCCAAAATAATTTTAACGATTTAAGGGTTTGTTACATTCATCAATTTTTTTGGGTAGAAAAGAGAAGCCCATTAAAAGAAACGCATAGAATAATATAAAATTTTTAAGATTTGTCAAAATTAAAAGGGTATTGGACCATTTAATCCATTTTCATTTTTGGTTAAACGCTAAATAAGAATTAATTTAAAAAAAACATAGGCCGAAATATAATCATAATCATATAATGCGTCTTGAAGAGATCGATTACGTTTAAGTTCTATTGGTATTAGGATAAGCTCTAGTCGTTATTCGTTATAACTTTAATCTTTTCGCCAAATTAAATATACCTAATTTCCTTTATTTATACTTCAAACTTCTAATTTTGAATTAAATTGTTACAGAGTGCCCGATGCCCAAGTCCAACATCTTTCGTCCTCTTCATCTACAACAGCCACGTCAACATATTCGGGCACTGCCAAAATGCAAGCTTGTGAATTCATCAAAACCCTTTTGGTTGGCCTCATTCCAACCAGTCAAATGTGCTCAGAATCGGCATTGGCTGTGGCCAAGCTAATTCAAACCGATGGCATCACATTTTCCAACTATATTTGCCCGGACAATGCTTCACGACAAACAATCATTTCCGCACTGAATGGACTTTTCATTGCCGTTTTCAATGTGGAAACACGACAGCAAATTTTGCCATTTTTCCGTGCACTCATCAAACATTTGACTATTCAATGCGTGCTTGAATCCGTGACAGACGGTGGGAAAATATAATTTTTAATTAAATTTAAATGTCAAATTTAATCAATTTTCATTTAAAAATATTTTTTAAATTTATTTAAATTTTAATCAAATATTTTTTATCAAATCAAAAATTAATTTTGTATTAAATTTAAAATTTCAATTAAATTTAAAATTTTTCTTTTACAGACAATCAAAAATCCCGAATGACTGGGGAGGCTATGCATTTGGATTCATTAGTTCTGATTGATGCCATTGCCTTAACCTTGAGTGATTCTTGCAAAGATTATTGCCATACAGCGATTGTGAGTCAAAATTTTGATACCTTATCAAGATTCTATTTTTTTTTTGAAATTTTATTGCTGAAAAAATTAAGACTAGAAATATTATGATTAGTTTTGGGAAACATAGAGTGACTTTAGGTATAAAAAAAGATAGGTAGATGACCGATAGGTTGTAAATTTTTTCATCAATTATTTCAATTCCCAATTCCCCAAATTTAGTTGGCACTTCGCATTCTAATTGACACTGCCTCCTCCCTGTTCAACAATGATTGGGTAAATGCCGCCCAAATGCCCCTATTCGAATATATGGTGGAGAAAATTACGGCCCTCTGTTATCGTCGAGAATGGTTTGCCCGATTGGGTGGATGTACGGCAATGCGCCTTATCATTGAAATCTATCCACCTTGTTTTGTGAAACGGAATATGCTCACATTTTTGGATGGATGCATTCATGTAAGAGTGGGGAAAAAACTATTAAAAAATGTGATAAATTTTATTTAAGACAATTTCATTTATTTCCGGCGAACTTTCCTGTGGAACATTCGAATTTGCCTCCATATCAATTGATCTCATTGTGAACATTTGCTTTGGCCCAAATGAACCGCATTCTCATGACACATTATTAGCCAAATTTATTGCACATCTAGCCGAACAAATTGATGACCCGGAGCCTATTTTACGGAATGAGGTGAATTTAAATTCAGTTCAAACTTACATTCTTAATTAATTTCAATTTCCAGTGTATTCGTGTAATCAATGCAACTGCCAAAAGAGTAGAACTTCCATTGTCGACAATTCTTCAAACATCAAAACATATTTTGGAATCAAAATTAATTGAAGGAATGCAACATTTTCCGGCCATTTCTATTCAATGCAAAATTGCAATTATTGTGATTTAATATTTTTCTCATAATTTTTTATTTTAGAAAAATAAAATTTTAAAGTTTCAACAAAATCCAAAGTCAAATTAAATTCTAATTTAAATATTTGAAATATTTTTTTTAAATTAGCTTTTCATTTTCATCATCCTACAAATGAAAATCAGTCCGATATTTTAGACAAAAATATTTTTTAAAAAAAGAAAAATTAATCGAAGCGATAATTAGTAGGGAGCAGATTTTTAGGTTTTTACCTATTTTTTTGTTTGCATCAGATTTGATGAGAAAACCACATAAATGATGTTTTTATACATTTATTTCACTTTTTTGAGCAAATTTTTTGACATATATTACCTATTTTAGCATTTTTTGGAGGGAAAATTTCATATTAAAAATGCAATAAAAAGTCAAAAATTACCTATTTTGGGGTTTTTAAACCTATTTCTGGCAAATTTCATGAAAAAACCTAAATAGGTACCTATTTTGCGATTTTTGCCACCTAAAAATCCGCTCCTTAGTAATTAGGTAGTGAGATAAAAAAAATTAACGTTGAAATAGCTGTAACCTGTAAATAAATATACGGTAACCGAACCGAAAGACGAAAATTTTGACCTAACTAAAAAAGGATAAATTATAAATAAATATATAGTATTAATATATTTATTTTCCATCAGGATCTCTACTTGTTTTATGCAAAAATTGGTGATTATTTCAATTTGAATATCCCCGAAGAAATCAATGCCACTTTTGCCCAAAATTTGTTAAAAATTTGTCAACAAACCCATGATGATGAACTACGACAATTATTAAGAATTCAACAAATTGGCAGTACAAATGGAATGGATTTTGGTAAAAATGGCAACTCGATGGAAGTTGAGGAGAAATTGAGAACAATACGCAAAACATCAACCGGTCAGTTTTCATCGGCAATATAAATTTTAAAAAAATTTTGAATTTTTCAAGAGGCCCTAATCAAACTATATTTCAACATTTATGCTCAAATTAAAGAAGGTAGTCCTAAATAAATGTTCGCTTAATTAATTTTATTTTATAGGAAAAATTTTGCAACAAATTTTTCAACATTTTGTGGATTTCTCTTTGGAAAATTGCAACACTGAATTGACAGAAGACATCGCCATAATAAAATCAATTGTGGATTCGGGCATCACAGAGGTGAATTACTTTTTTTTTAATTGAATTAAATCAACAAATTTTTTTTTATCAGATTCTGCAAAAATTTCCCGACAATTTCAAACTTCGCTACCACTTTAACAATAAATTCGCTCCATTGGTCAGCCATTTTCGAGACAAGAAAATATTCATTTCGGATACATTCTTCAAAAAGCTTACTTTCCTGATCAAGCATTTGTCTCGTGAAATTTCCGAAGATGTGGTCAAACGTTTGAAGGTGTGGTTTATTAAGGGATAATCATATTGAATGAAAAATTACTACTTATGCACTTTAATTAGATATTTAAGGACAACCAACCATTTTAATTTTCGGATCACTAAAAAATAAAAAAATTTTTATTTTTAATTTGAATAGTTTTTATTGGATCGAGATTATTAATTTTACCAATAAAAGATTGATTTTGCCGGAAATAATGCCAACAAATTTGTATTTTTTGAGCCCATTAAACTTGGCCAAATCAATTCCTCTTAAACATTCCTCTCCTGCCTAAAGCTTAACCCTAATAGAAATTGAGCTTCTCTACCCTCTAGCCTAATCGTAAACCCAATCAAATTTATATGGTCTCAAAAAGATAATTCGGCAATTTTAATATTTTTTTTTGCAAAATTAATATTTCATTTTCATTTAACCTTTTCCACAGGATGACCTCTCATTGATTATGCAAACCTCTCCAGCCTCACTCAACAGCGATGATGTTGAATGTGTTGTTAATGCGGTTCAGCTATTCCACCAATCCAAACATTACAAGGACGAAAAATTGGTGCAAGAATTTTTCCAATTTTTCACCCAAGCAATTCATGAATTTCCATCAAAAGTACGTAAATAATTTGTATTTTCCCATATATATTTACAATTTATAGATGAAAATTCAATGGCAACATTCCATCACGCCATTTCTTCTCCATTGCCCTTCAATTGTTGCCGAAATTATTTTAAAGAAACGGTCATTTTGTCAAGAAAATTCAAAACAATTTGTACATTCACTTATCGAGACGGAGGGTGAGGAAGCAAGTCAATTGAGGAGGGCATTATTGCAGAATGCATCTTTATTGAAAATTGTTGACGAGATGAAGGTGGGAAATTTTTAATATTTTTTTAAAATTAAATATTGATTTATTGTAACATTTTTAATTAAAATATACAAAATCACTATTAAATGAAAGATATTTAATTTTTAGCGAATCAGATATTTAGACTAGATACATCCACGAACCTTATACTACTCGCTAAGAAGAATTACGTTATCATAAAATCTTCTTTTGATAGTATTTCAACTGCTGGGTTTAACTAATTATAACTTTAAGTTTGAATCAAAAAAAATCTATTTAAACCGTTTAATACCTTTAATTTTGTCCAAACCATTTTAATTATTTTGTTCATTTTCTGCAATACTCCTTATGATAATTTTAGTGTTTCAACAAATTAAATACTATTCTCAATTTAGGACCTAATTAAATTGAAGTTTTCCGAAAAGATTTTTATTTAAGTTTTCTGAAAAATTTTAATAGAGTTTTTTCCGAAAATTTTAATTAAGTTTACTTAAAAAATCAACAAATTAAATACTATTATTCTAAATAATTATATTGAGGTTTTCCGAAATATCCATTTTATAATTTTTCTTATCAGTTAATTTTTAATAAATATTTTTTCCCTTATAGGTTCATTTTGGCAAGAAAAATTTTTACGTTGTATTCTTCTAAAAAATTATGTCAATTTTCTATTTATTATATAGAGAAAATTATTTCTAATAAATTTTTAGCAATTTTTGAAAATCCTTATTTTTATCCAAAATCATTATTTCCAAGGTCAATTTTTTTGGCATATTAAGAAAAAAAAAACTTACCATCACATTCTCCGCGTGGTAATGAAGCGCGATTACCAGGACAGCAATTAATTAATTTGTTGTCGTGACAATCTTGCACAGATGATGGAACAAGAAATAATAATGCGAAAATGATGGATGAAGCCATTTAAAAATTATTTGAAATTTTTTTTCTAAAATAATTTTTATTACTTAAAAAATGAAAAATTTTTTGGACACAAATTCAATGGAATTTTTCATTTGATTGAAATAAAAATGTATATATGGAAAAAAATGGCTTAAATAAAATAAAAATTAAATATTAAAATAATTTTAAAACAGAAATATTTATTAAATCTTTAAATATAATAAAAATATTAAAAAATACTTAAAACCAATAAAATGAATATTTAATTAATTTTTGAATAAAATTTTTGTCCAAAATTTTTTTATAAAAAGGCATAAAATTATATGAATAATATTATATAAAAAGAATTTTTATTTTAAATTAATTTTTCTTTAAACTAAAATGGAAAACATTTTAAAAATTCAAAAAATATATATTTCAAAATTCAAATAAGCTACTGAAAATTAAGGTCTATGCTTTTGCTTTTTGTGATTTTCATTTATCATTAATTTTTTATTGTTATCAATATATTATTATTTGCAGATTTTGAAAAGTCTATACTATAATTTTTCGTGCCAATACAATAATAGACGAAATGATAGAAAGGGAGTCATTTAATTTGGCAACAAAAATACTGAATTTGGCAACAAAAATATTTAATTTGGCAACAAGTATAAATATATTTAATTTGGCAACAAAAATACTGAATTTGGCAACAAATATACTTAATTTGGCAAAAACAATAAAAAAATATATTCGCTCGTTATAATCAATGCAAACCGGTTAGAAATGAACAAAATTTGTTTAATAAATTAAAAATTGATGGAATATTAAATTTTTTGAGGGTGCGCGGGATATACCGGATATAGGTGGATTTGGGTGTGGATATAAGGGGGATTAAGCCGGATTAAGCCCCGAAATGGATGGAAAATGGCCCAGAAGGCCACTGGAAGGTTGGGTAAGAGTAACAGAGGCCAAGAGAGTGCAGGAAATATAGCCGGATATAGGGGGATTAAAGAGGATTAAGAGGGATTAAGGCGGATTTAGGGGGATTAAGCTCCGAAATGGATGGGAAAATGGCCAGAAGGCCATTGGAAAGTCGAGGATGTATAACAGATGCCAGGAGAGTTCGCGGGATTAAGCCGAATATAGGGGGATTAAGGTGGATATAGGGGGATTAAAGGTCAAAATGGTTGGATTAAAGCGGGGAGGGCTGGAGGCCACCTCCTGAGCCCCGAAGAGGATGGCGCAAGAATACGCGGGATAAGCCGGATAAAAGGGGATTAAGTCGGATGAAGAGGGATAAAGCCGGATTAAGTTAAATTCTACCTAGAGACTGTGAATTCCCGCGCAATCATGTGCTCCGAACCCCTAAACCCCAAGCCCCTAAACCCCTAGCCCCTAGATCCCATGCCGACCCCTAACCATAACCCTAATCCCTAGCCCCTAACTAAGCTTAATCCGACTTAATCCCTCTTAATCCTACTTAATCCACCTATATCCGGCTATATCCCGTGCACTCTCAAGCACTTCCCCGACCTTCCAATGGCCCTTCGGGCTATTCCCCATCCATTTCGGAGCTTAATCCCCCTAAATCCGCCTTAATCCCTCTTAATCCTCTTTAATCCCCCTATATCCGGCTATATCTCCTGCACTCTCTTGGCCTCTGTTACTCTTACCCGACCTTCCAGTGGCCTTCTGGGCCATTTTCCATTCATTTCGGACATTAATCCCCCTTAATCCGACCATATCCACCCTAATCCTCATATATCCGACTGTTCAATTTCCTCAAAAATATTTAATATTCCATCAATTTTTAATTTATTAATCCAATTTTTGTTCATTTTAAACCGGTTTGCATTGATTAAAACGAGCGAATATATTTTTTTATTGTTTTTGCCAAATTAAGTATATTTGTTGCCAAATTCAGTATTTTTGTTGCCAAATTAAATATATTTATACTTGTTGCCAAATTAAATATTTTTGTTGCCAAATTCAGTATTTTTGTTGCCAAATTAATATTATCTCATGATAGAAATCGGAGATTATATTTTCGATGGGAATAGAGAAGAAATATTTGGTGAATTAAAATTGACTTTTTAAACTCTTTCTTGCCTAGATTTATACCTAAATATTAGGGTTGATTTTTTAAAACCGGGAATGTTTAACTTTATTGATTCTTATCTTTTTTGCCACTTCATTTATATTATATAGAGGATTTTTCCTACAATTATTGCGCCTTTACAAAAATCCGTACATTGTAATTAATTTTTCCGAAATTTTTGACATTTATTTATCCATAAAATTGAAAATTTATTCCATCAAATCCAAATAAAAAAATACAACTTCCACATGATGATGGAGAAAAAACACAAAAATAGTGTGAAGTAAATATAGTGTACGGCGTGTCGGCACAATTTGGGCGAAAAAATATCAAAAAAAATGGACAGGAAAAAAATTGGAAGCGAATTTTTTGATTTGATTGATTTGAATTGAAATTTGTGATTGATTGAAATTAATTTAAAAATCATTTTCGTACACTTTTCTTCCCTCAAATTCATTCATCATTGATTTACACGTTTTTCCACATTGACCATTTCCTGTCGTCCAAAACCCAATTCGCCCAGCGATCGATCCAACTTTCGGGCATTTTCGGCGGCCGTAGTGAATTCGCGCCGAGGATAATCCAAAACCAGCATTTGGGCATGTGGGTCCAATCCGTAGGAGGCAATCAGTGAGAAGAGGGCCTAAAAATTAGGGTTAAAAATTGTTTTTGCTAATATTTGGTCTATTTTAATTTTTTAAGGCAGAAAATTTACTGATTAAATTAAATCAAAATTAATTAATATTTTGGGTTTTGAATTGTTTATGGCAAAAAATAATGATTAAAAGTAAATCAAAATTTTTAAATTAGAATTAAATTGAAAATAAAATTATTTTTTATTATTTGGTTTTTTTAAATTATTTAT
The DNA here is from genome assembly GCA_030063045.1 of Pratylenchus scribneri. Classification (NCBI taxonomy): domain Eukaryota; kingdom Metazoa; phylum Nematoda; class Chromadorea; order Rhabditida; family Pratylenchidae; genus Pratylenchus; species Pratylenchus scribneri. The sequence goes on from JAQSEB010000214.1 coordinate 131,600, forward strand.
GGTAAAAAATTACTGGATTGGAATAAAAATTATTCTGTTTTAATTTTTTAAAATTGCTATGGCAAAAAATTAAGCTGAATTAAATTAAATATTTAAAAAATTCCTATTAAATTGCTAATAAATTTTATGACCCATATGCCATACCCTTAATTTACCCTAAGTTATCTATACGAATCCCCTCAATTTACCCTAAGCGGCGCCTGAGCCCAAAGGCAAATTCGTTGACGGTCTCCATTTGGAAGTCGAAATTGCAAATGGACACGTGCCATTTCAGTTTGACTTGTGTTTTCGGGCACTTTCCATTTTTGCCATTCTTTCGGCTCAATTTCCTCCATTTTTTGTGCGGTCGATGTCCAAATTGTGGATAAACTCGATGGGAGGTGGCGCATTGAACTGGAGGAGCATGATGGTTGCAGACTCTCATCAACATCTAAAATTAATTTTAATTTTGTAAATTAATTCAATTTTGAAGTTATTTTATTTTTATTTCTCAAAAATTATTTTAGAAAAAATCAAAAATATTTTTTATTAACTATATATATAATATTTATTTTATTTATTCAAAAATTAAAAAAAAAAATCAAAAAATTAATTTTTTTTTAAAAACATTCTCCGCTGGAAGGATTTGAACTTTCATCTTCCAAAATATAAAACAAAGACTTTCCCAACTTTGCTAAAGCTGCCATTGTTTAGAACTAATATTTTAAGCATTTTCTTATTTTGAATTTAATCAATTTTGTCTCCTAATTAAGTCTTTTTATCAACAAGAAATTTTATTTTTGAAAGAAATGGCTCTAAATATTTTTATTCTCGAATTAATTTTTTTGACCGCAATATTAATTTTTATTTTTCAAAAATTTTAGAAAAAAATTTAAAAAAAAACATTCGCCGCTCGAAGGATTCGAACTTTCACCCCTCTACCTATAAAACCAAAAACTATACCATTATGCCAAAATTGTCACTGGTTAGCGTCTAATATTTTGGTCATTTATTTTCATTCCCATATTTTTATCTTATTTCATTCATCTTTATTCGCTATTTCCTTCCAAATTTTCCCACCTGAAATTTTGACGACCCTCTTCATCTTCTTTGCCTGTCGATTCGCCTCCCTCGAGCTGTCGTCATCTTCATCGAATTGTTCATCGGCCCCATCTTCCCTCCAAATTGCGCCCTCCTTTTCATCGTCCATCCATCCGCTTTCAATTTTCGGCTCACTTGGCTGTTTTCGTTTTATTCCTCCTCCCGATGGGCTGGTCATTGATTCACGGGCCACAATCGCCGCCGACGATGGTCCGGCAGACGATTCAGTTTTGACCGCAGTTGGAGTTGCGGGCAGCGATTGTGGAGGTGGGCCTCTGGCAGCAAGGTCCCGAAATTCTTGGTCACGTGCTTCGAATGATGGATAACGTTCCAAAAAAGAGGTCACTGAAATTAGAAAAATTGCAAAAAATATTCTAAAAATGTTTCCAACATTTTTTCGATATACTAAAGAAATGTGCTGATTAAAAATAAATGGATGGAAAATTCTAGAAATTGGTGAACAAAAAATTTTACATTCATTTTATTTATTCAAAATTTAAAATAATAAAAAAATGATGGATGTAAAATATTATAGGAAATTCTGCTGTAAGTTAACAAAAAATATTTTTAAAAAAAAAGGGATTTTATTAGGTATGGAAATTTAAGAAATTGGAATAATTTCATATTTATTTAATGTTATTTCCCTAGAAGATTTTTATTTAATAAAATATATTCCCCTTTACTCAATTCCATAGTTATTTTAAAAATTAAAAAAAACTCACAATCTTCGAGGAATCTGACAACATCGCCTCCTTCCAATTTCTTGACTTCCTCTCCGGTGCGTGGATCCACAATGAAAATTATTGGATATGAATGGAAGCCATAATAGCCTTGAATTCGTTGGCCATCTGCCGAGTCATGATAAATCTGCAAAAAGTGAACAAATTTAATTATAATTTATTTGAAATTTTCATGAAATAATTTTAATGGATTTGAAGTGGATTTTTAAATATTTTAAATTTTTTTTCATATTATTATCCTGTCTTAAAAATTAATTTTGGTTAAAAATTGACTAAAAATATCCAAATTTGCCAAATCAAAAAGTTATAAACCAAAATATGGTTTAGACGGTTTAATAACTTAAATTTTGGCCAAACACCGACAATATATAGGTCAATCGACGCGTCTCGATGAGCTCTACAAAGATGCTAAATGGTTTGGGGGTCTAGGATCAGCACAAAAGAGTTATAATAAAAAACTGATCTTTCGGCAAAATAATGCACACCCTTCAAAAATCCAAAAATATTCGATTAAAATTTATTAAATTTTAATTTTTTTTAAATTAAAAATTAATTAAAAATCAATAAAATTTTTGGCTGACCTGCCAAAAGATGAAATTGTCTTTGACCAATTCTTTGACCATTTCCGCTGACCAAATGTCTCGATTGAGTGCAGCGCTGGCGAATTCCCCAGAATGTTGAATGTTAATCAGAAGCCATTTATTATTTTGACGAGCCGCTTGAAGGGTCTGCAAATTATTTAAAAAATGTAAACAATAAATGCAATGTGATTAATATGTGAAATGGTTAAGTAATTCTTTTATAAAATTGTAAAATCGGAGAAGATGAAGAGAATTGAATTTTTTGCTTCATCTTATTATAATTTTAATAAATTTTATATCTTTAAAATGATTTTTCCAAAATGTGTTTCGCACCAAATGTGCTTCTGTGTTTCATTTAAAAGGTTTTTTTTTTGCTTTAATTTAAGGTTTTATGAAAATTCAGCGAGCAGAGAAATCATTTAATTCTAATTGGATCAATGTGGATATTATATATTAATAAAATTAAATGGAACTTGCCTGATCCCAATCTCCATAGAAATTCATTTCGACCGGTGGCCGGAACAATTTGTGTAAATCGCGACGTGGCACTCCTTGACCAAATCCACCGGAGCCTGCAGAAGCCGCCGCCATTCCTCCACCAATTTCCATTTCCTGGAGTGGTGCCCGCTGAAATTGTTGTTGGCCATTATTGTGGCTGCTGCTGTTTTCCGCATTCCCATCCTCTGCCTCATTTTTGTTGGGTTGTCCTTGCAGTTGCTGATTTCGTTTCTGAATTTGAATTTTATTTATTAATTTGGAATTATAATTGGAATTGGATTGTTTTAGAGTATTTTTGGTAATATTAGCTCATTTCCGGTCAGGGTTTTTTTGATAAAATTACGGTAATTCGTTATAAATATAAAAATTAAAAACATAACATATAAGTGAAAATCGAGCCCATGGAACGGGTTAAAACCAGGGTGACCCATTCACCTGACCAAAAATATGGCATAAGCTCTTAAAAATATGGAAAAAATATGGCAAAATTTTTCAAAAATATGGCAAAAAATATGGCATTTTCTAAAGGCTTAAAATTTGATATAAATACTTTTAAAAACATTTATTCTTTAATTTTTTTCACTTTCTTTAACAAGTTTTAATTCTCAAAAATGACAGCGAAGTGGAAATTTTTTTAGTCTGAATTAGCCGCGAAGCGAAAAATTATACCCAAAAATGGCCGCGTAGCGAAAAATTTGAGCCAAAAATGGCCTCACAAAGAGAAAATTTGTCCAATTTACCAAGTTCTCAAAAATATGGCAAAAGTCAAAAATATGGAAAAAATATGGCGAGATGGTCAAAAATATGGCAAATGCCATATAAATATGGCAATTCGGTCACCCTGGTTAAAACCCATGACTTAATTTTGAAAAACTAAAGTGTACTCCATTTGGACTAAAAACACCTGAAATTTTCCTTTTTATAAATTCAAGAAAATCTAAACCTAGGATCTAGCTTTATCCTCTCCCTTGAGCCTAAATGACAGGCAGGAAATATACATATACATATAAAGGGTCTTCATCCATTGGCCTCGTTAGCTCAGCTTGGTAGAGCGTCAGACTTTTAATCTGAAGGCCACGGGATCGAGACCCGTACGGGGCTGCTATTATTTTTTCATTCATTTTTATTTTTACTAAATTTTTATGAGCTATAAATATAAACCTAGGCAAAATTACCATTTAAATCGAGCCTTATTTTCGGTAAAAAAAGAGAAAAATACAATTTAAAAAGTGCACATCTGCTGGATGACCAAAAATTAGAGTCCGGCGTTGGGCCGGGCCCGGAAAAAAAACTGCGTTTTTGGGCTTTTTTTATGAGCCCGGAACCCAGCACATTTTAAAATACAACCGGGCCCGGTAATTTTTTCCTAATTTTCCGAAAACCGGCTCTTTTTTTGTCAGGCCCGGGTAATTTTTTCTGTAAAAAAAACCCAGAACCGGGCCCGGAAAAACCTGACTGTACCAAAAATAATATTTTCAAGTTTAATAAAAATTATTAGATTTATTTTTCCCTTTTATCAAAAAAATTAACAACCCAACCTGAACCAATTTGGCAGTGGCAGCCCGATGAGCGGCCTGAAGTTGTTTGAAATCCACGCGTTGAGGCTGGGCCATGGAAGATGAGGAAGAAGCGGCCTCCATTTTATACTCTTCAAAGTCTTCATTTTCGTCTTTGGCGGCCGTATGGAAGAATGGATTTGATGAACGTGCCGTGGTCGATGCTTCACCATTTTCTGCAAAATAAAAAAATGAGTCAAAATTGAATAACTTTTCTCAGTAAAGATATTTTTCAATATTCGAAACCGTAAATAATGTTTTGATTTAAGAATACTTCTTTTGGGTCATACTTTTGATTTGATCACGACACGAAGGGAAAACTCCCTTCCCCTATAGCTCATCAAGGATTAGGGAATAAGGGTTAAGGTATTTGGGGATAGGCGATAGGAGATAAGGGGAAAATTTTCTCATCTATACTTAATACTAAAATACATAGGGAGAACCAGCAGGTCGGTAGCCACTAGCCAGGACCCAAGAGGAGGTGGAAGTGTAGGATTGCGAAGTTAGGGATGTACTTTCATTAAAATTTTTCACTGCGGGCAATTTTTAGGCCAATTTTGGTATCAAAAATGTTGTCAGCTACGCACCTCTCCAAAAAATCCTGGCTACTGTTTAGGGGATTCTTCATTTTTTCCTTAAAATAGCAACAAATACAAGTAAAGTTAAAAATAGGTTTAAGATTTTTCGAAGCTTTTTTATCTTCCAATTTTATTAGGTAGTTGGGATTTTTCATAAATTATAGAAAATATGTGACTAACGATAAGTTTGCTGATAACTTTGCGCCAAAAGGACGCCTTGAACTGCCGGAATTGGTGCTCGAATCTCATCGCCAACTGCACCTCCCACAATGGCTGCTCGCCCATTTTGTTGATGTTCGGCTGATGATGATGAGTCCAACATTTGACTGCAAAATGTTATTATTAGTTTTTGCTTTAGTAATAATTAATAAAAAATTGAGGTTTCCAGCAAAATTTTTCGATCTTGATAATCTAGAGGCCAAGGCCAGCTCAAAGCTAGTGAAATTCCCGAGATTTTTTTTAAATTCTAGTCTAATGTAGTAAGCGCTGGTTTAGGCTGGCTAGGGTTTTTCTATGGATTAAAAAATTTTCTGAAGATTTTCGATGAAAAAGTGAGACCATCTTTGACAGTCGACACCTTTAAATATTTAGTTAATGCGTAATGGTTCGAATCTGAAGCTTGGTTTTCTTAATACCTTGTCCACAGTTCAATACGAAATATAGGTAGTAATTCTAAGAATAAGGCATTGAATAGCCAGGTCCACAGGTGTAGGCTAGCGAAGTTTACGGGCCTTAAGTGTTACCGAAATTTTTTAAGGACTAACATATTACTAGGACCTATGTCCATAATTAGTGTCCAAAAACAAAAAAATAAATTATTGGAATAGTCAAATGACACGTTCTCTTCATTCCCCTAATCCCTCATCCCTATTTTTGGCTTACATGTCACTATCATCATTTGTGCTGCCACTGATCACTTGCACTGAATCGTCGAATCCGCCATTCCCAAAAGCTTCATTATCATTTTGGTGCCCTCCTCCTCCTCGCTGTGATGATCGATTTGTGGATGCCCAAATTTGGTTTTAAATTCAGATAAATTTTTTTCAAAAGAAAAAAACCGTTTGGTTCTGCTGACGTTTGACATAATGGGAAATGCGATGAACTGCCGGGGGTGGATGGGCGGCGATTTCATGTTCAATTTCCACCTCCTCTTGTTCCAGTTGAGCACCGCGCATGAAGTAAACCTTAATTTGGCCGTTGGGGAATATATTTATGAAAAGTTCAAATTAAATTTAGGGTCTTATAAGGTAACTTTTAAAACTGAAGATCTAAAAGTGACCTTAAAAAATTTAAGGTCACTTTTTAGAACTTTTAAAATATTAAGGTCCTAAAAGTAACCTTTAAAAATCTTAAGGTCCCTTTTAAATAAGGTCACTTTTTAAACCTTTACAAAACTTAAGGTCACTTTTTGAACAGGTTAAAATAAGGTCACTTTTTAAATTCTTTAAAAGCTTAAGGTTACCTCTTTTATAAATTTTAAAAATTTAAGGTTTTAAAACCTTCAAAACTTAAGGCCACTTAATTCACAAATATTCTTGAATTCTATCGGTAATTCTACCATTTAGACATTGTAATTTGTGCTGATTAGGGTTTTTCAAATGGTAAAACCATTGAAAGCTTATTTAATTTCAATAGATAATCATTTAGTAAAATAATTTAGCATTTACATTTATAGCCCGTTGCAAATCCCAGCCACACATTTCCAGTACACGTTTTGCTACTCCATCGCTTTCACTTCCTAAATTTTTAATTTTTACATAAACTTGGTCGCTAAAATCAAACCTGTAAATTCTTTGAATGATTGAATAGCATTTTGCAGATCGGATGAATTCATATTTAGGATTCCTTGAGAAATATTTATTTTATTTCCTAAAAATTTGAATGATTTGATATAGATAGTAGAACCGGAATGATTAAAATTATGATGAGATTTGAGACATTTTTGATGATAAATCAGTCAGTTTATTAGTAATCAAATCATGTTTATTTCCAATTCCAATTTAAACGCATTGATGTGGAAATAAGTATGGAAATGGAATGGAATATGGAATGGATGAATGAAATGAATAAATAAAATAAAAAGGAAGAAGAAGGAATGTAGAAAGGAAAATGACATTTGCTTGGTCCTCTGTGCGCGGCGCTTATATTCGGAATTTTAGTCATCATCATTCGCTAATAAACATATAATCAAAGTTCATAAACATGTAAATAAATAAGAAATAATAAAAATGATGCTTTTTTTTGCTTATAGTTCTTTTTTTTGGAAGGATTTTAAGATTATGGGATACACACTGTTCTGTTACAATTTTTCACATAAATTTTTTCACTCTGATCACGGTCAGCCTCGGTGACAAAAATATTTTAGGTTTTGGCTAGGTTGTCTTAAAGTCAGCTTCGGTTTGAGAAAATCGATGAAATTTCAAAACGAAATTGGGAAATTTTGCTCCTCAAAATAATCGAAAATAGGAGAAACTGAAACAACATTTTTTCCAAAAACTGAAAACCGGCGGGTTGTTTAAAACAGAAAACCGGGTTTTAAAACTAAAACTGAAAAAAATGGACTTTCTAGTTTTGGTTACAAAAAATTCTACAAATTTGAAATTCAGATTTTCTATAAAGAATCCACCAAATATGTTTTGCCTTCTAAAAATTCCAACAACTAATTTTCTTGTGATGAGAAATACCAGCCATTGCCAGCAGCTGAAGCTCTTCCATCGAAATCATCGCAACAATTTGCTTATTTTGTGCCATCCATTTCGACCTAATCAATACTTGAGGACAACTCGTGCACAATGCAGTATTCTATTGAATGATTTGGCCAATAAAAAACTCATTTTAATCCGTAAATAATATTAAAAGTTGTTAAAAAATGCAAATTTTCTTCTCAGACTCTCGCGGACTTCGGCACAATGTTGGCGGTAGCGGCACCGAGACTAAAGAAGAGAAGGAAGATAAAGATTCCTCATCCACTACTACTGATAATGAGGCACCGGACGAGAATGAGATCAAGAAAATGGACGCTGAACAATTGGAGTCCAAATTCAAGTCAAAGTTTTCCGAATTCATGATCAAATTTCGAGAAGATGTCAAAGCCGGGAACGCAAAGATGAGCGATTTTCGTTTTACGCGAAAACAATTCGTGGATAAATTCAACGAGGAACATGCAAAAAGTGGCTTCAAAATTGAAGAATCCGAAAATGGTTTGCAAATTTTAATTTTATTAATAAATTTTCATCCAAGATGAACAAAAAATTGCCCCATTCGTCATACTTTTGCCGTTTTTTGTGCTCTTCATTCTTATTTGGATGTTTCGACCACGTGGGAGTGTTAAACCTGCACATGCCCAAATTATGGCCACACAACCGCCAATAACATTCAGTCAATTTATGCAAGACTATTTGCCTTCTGGAGAGGTTTAAACTATCTTATTAAGATTAAATTGAGGATTAATGGAATTGGGATTTGGAATCCAAAAATTCACGGATTAATTTTGGGGTTGGGGTCCAAATAAAAGATTGAGTATAAAGAAGATGGAAAAGATTTTGGAAGGGCTTATGCCCATTCATAGGATGAGGATGAGGAAAAGTTTATGGGAAGAAGAAGATTATTCATCCTTGCTAAATAAAAAGTATTTTCTACGCTAAAATATTAAAAATAAATTGCAAATATGCGAATTAATGGTGTTGGGGGGAGTGGGGGGACTGGAAATTCAAATAAATTTTGGTGAGTTTGAGATGAAAAAAAATTTTGGAAGAGTTAATGTCCAATAGGATGAAAAAGAAGTTTTAAAAATTTTCCGCTTAAACTAGTTTGCCAAACAAAAATATTTTCCAACCTAAAATATTAAAAATCAATTGAATAAATTTGGACTAATTTTCCGCACATTAAGATTGCCATCATCTTCCACTATCCAACACAGAATATTGCTGTTGCCTTACTTCATCCGGGCGCTGTCATCAATGGGGAACCGGTAAAAAAACCCAATAAATAACAATTTTTTAACCTCTTAAAATTTCACAGTTCACTGGACCCGGTGTGCACATTCAATTGGACGAGTCATTCCGCCACTTTCCATTGACATTTTCCCAGCGAGTTCGGGAGGGGGAACGACGAATTGGTGTGCGAGATGCAGTTCCAATTGCAATTCGTCAAGTTGATTTCTCATCGTAAGCAAATTTTTATTGATATAAATATTAAATCTAGGACCTAAACCTTATTTAACGTAGAAAAGTGACTAATTTCAAAAGGCCCCTCTATTTAAAATTTTTCAAACAAAATTTTAAAAAATTTTATTAAAAAAACTAGGCCCCTTTAATTAAAAAATTAAAAATTTTTCAAAATAAAATTTTAAAAATTTCAAAAAACTAGGCCCCTTTAATTAAAAAATTTGATTTAAAAAATTAGGCCCCTTTAATTAAAAATTTATTTTTTTTTCAGCCTGATCTTCTATAGTTTGGGCACATTTTTCCTCTCACTGTTCATTGGAAGACAAATTGGCCGTTTCATACTCAAAAAAATCGCAAATCGGATTTTCCGTGCCGTTCCCATAAATTCAAAAGAGGGAAAAGTGGCCAAGCCGAAAGATTAATTTGGAAAATTAGAAAATAAACATAAAATTTATTGCTGCTATTTATTTTTAATTCAATTAAATCCAACGATTAAAATTGTTTTTTTTTCGTTAAAATGTGTAAATAAAATTATAAATTTTTCCAATTAAATAAAATTATACATAAATTGATGAAATGGAAATTCTATTTTTTTTTACTTATTTAACAAATATAAATCAAACCCATATATTTTTTCTTTATGATTAAAAATGTTTGGAACAACTAATTTCCTTGTGATGAGAAATACCAGCCATGGCCAGCAGAAACTTTTCTTCCATCGAAATCGAAACAATTTGCTTATTTTGTACCATCAATTTCGACCTAATCAATATTTGAGGACAAACAGTGCACAATGCAGCATTCTATTGAATGATGTGGCCAATAAAAAACCATTCATTTTAATCCGTAATTTTTACATTTCAAATAACGATTTTTTATGAAAACAATTCTCCGGATTATTGATTCAACAAAATTTGCAGGAATCATAAAAAAGTATTTTTGAAAATTACCGTATTTATTCTATTAGTACCCCCTCTCTATTTGTACCTCCCCCTTCCTCCCAAAAAAATTTTTTTGTCAAAAATAACCAATTAGTAGAAATAACCAATTAGTAGGTAAAATTAAGCCGAAATAAGCATTTTTTTGTCTCAAAAATTTCAGAAAAATTCTCACCTCAGAGGGTCTCTGAAAATTAGTACCCCGGGGGTACTAATAGAATAAATACGATATCTGCCATTTGGGCCTAATATTCGGATTTTTTCCGAAAAAAAAAGTAGAATTAATCTCCGGAAAATAATAATGAAGGCTAAAAATTATAATAGATCCGGCATAATCCACGTCTGTCTCTATACTTTAGTAGTTTAATACCCCAACCCAAAAGTATAATTAAAAATTTAAAAAAAAAATAGGTTTTGATTGGAACATTCATTCAAATTCCAGAATCGCGTGGAATTCGAAGCAAAATTGGTGGCAATGAAGTTGGCAAAGAAAACAGAAAAATGGGAGAAGAAAACGATTGCCGCCCCATCCAATGGGAAGAGGAAGAAGTATTTGAGGATGAATTCAAAATGAACTTTAAAAAATTCAAAGAAGAAAATCCACATATTTTGGCTGGAAAGAATGATGAGAAGCAAATGATTGAACATTTCAGAAAATGGGAATGGGCATCCATCAAAGATCAACTTGAACGAAGGGAAATCGCGAAATTGGAGTCTGATTTCAAATCAAAATTGGATAATTTCAAATTAAAATTGGATGAAAAATTTCCGAAAATTATGCATGGAAATGGAGAGGATGTGATGAATGAAATATTTGCTACTTTCGCAGATGAATTCAATAAAGGACATGCAAAAGGCCACTACAAAATTGAAATTAACAAATTTAGTGGCAAATTTAGCAATGGTTAAAGGGAAATTTCGAAGAATGAATTTTTATAAATTTTATTAATACACAGAAGCCAAGAATATATTGGTTGCTGGCACTTTTTTCTGCACATTTTTTATAATTCTATTTGCATGTTTGTATTTGCCAATCAAATTGCGCCATGTGGCGGCTCATCCGTCGATCACCCTAAATGAATTCTTGGACGATTATTTGCCAACTGGGGAGGTTCCAAAACGTGACGTCGCGGGCCAACTTTTTGCAGTTTATTTTATATAATAAATTCATTGGTATTTATCGATTTGGGACCGCTTTTTTGGGTCAACTGCTGGTAAAAAGTGAATGGTCTCCCCTCTCCCCTTAGGGCAGGGGTCGGATCAAAAAATTTTCAAAATAAGACAAATTACATCAAAAAATAAGATTTTGTGGTCAAAAATAAGATTTTTACAAAAGTGCTTTAAAAAGAATTAAAATCGATTTATTCTTGTAAAATATTGTTTAAATAGCATATTTTTCACCTCCCATAATTTGTTTGAGCAATTTTGGGGAGGAAATAATCAAATCATATATTTGTGAACATTCTTGATCATCAAAATTTACTTTCACTTGCGCTAGGCTCTTCACAGTTTCCACTTTTAATGAATTTCTTGTGTCGGTCCATTGAGCTGAACAAAGTGAAAAAACCCGTTCGACGCATGCATTTGAGACTGGAATTGAAAGAATTTTGCTGACAAGAATATTGAGATTGGGAAGATCAGCTTCAAAAATCTTGATCCACTTTTTTTCTGTTGTTAATTCAATGAATTTTTGATCGGGAATTTTGGCCAAAATATCATTCAATGTTGTGACTTCATCAAAAAGTTTATTGTCATCCAAATTAGGCGCAATTTGTTCGGCCAAATTCATCACTTCCCGCCATGAAACTTCTTTTGTTTTTAATAAAAGCCAATCAATTTGATTTGGGAAGCGTTCAAATTTGAACCACTTGTCAACATATTTGAGCACAGTTTCGAAAAAATTCTAATAATTTATCAAATAAGAATTAATTAAAATTAGCCTTCTGCTGCTGCGGTTTGGCGATCCAAATCAGTTGGAGCTGATGTACTTGGCATAAATTCCGTGATTGCTTTGGAGTAATTGGCTGCTTTTTCCGCTGTTTTATGTTTGTCCTTTTGTTGATGAATTGAAATTGCTGTTTTGCCAATTGAAGTCAAACAAATATCAAATTTGCATGGAATACAATATGCATATTCATCGCCTTTTTTACTTCTTTTAATCCCTTGAAATTCTTTTTCATATTCATTTTTGAAAATATTCTTTCGTTTTGGTGTAGTCATTTAATTAATTTGTTAATAAACAAAGAAAATAGTGCAAAAAGCTAGAATTAATTTAGTGCAAGTATTAAGTTATTTGTGATTTTAATATTTAATTTCCATAATTCTTTTCTTAATTTGTTCCATAATAAATAAAGATTGGGAACTTATGGTGAGAATTTTTAGGAATCTTATATGATTTTTATGAAAAATTAGATATTTTTTGAAAAATCAGACAAAATAAGACAATTCAACAAAAATAAGGACATTTCTTACAAATAAGGACATTTTAATTTTTTAAGATTTGACCTCTCAAAATAAGGACAAATCTTATAAATAAGGACAGATCCGACCCCTGCCTTAGGGTCACCAGGATTAGGGTAATCGTAATGGTCATTAGGAATCTTGGTAGTTGATCCAAAGGGGAGACCCTTCTCACTTTTTCCAATTTAAACAAAAAAGCGAACCCAAAGTCGATAAGTACCAATTCGGTAAGGAATGATCTAATTTTGATGATTTTAGTATCAAAATTGCAGATTAATGGCTATCTAATAATATCAACATTGGTTAATTTGATACTAAAATCATGAAAATTGGTTCAATTGTTGAATGAGGATTTACTAAAAATGGCAAAAAGTTGGCCCGATGACTAGTTGGATTACTTTTAATGGGGCAAAAATTGTGAATTTTGCTCAATTTTATTTTCAGATCACGGTTATTCACTATTTTCCGGAGGAGAATTTTGCTATCGCCTTTCTGGGAAACGGTACCATTATCAACGGAAAACCAGTGAAATTAATTTCTATAAATTTGTTTAAATTTTTCTTCCACAGTTCACCGGGCCCATTGTGTACCTTAAAAGTGTGAAGAAAGAAGATAGGACTGTGTGGATCGATATAATGGCAGTGCATGTCAAATTGGATGAAAAATTCCGGCAACGATGGGGAGAATTTGAACATCGAATCCGAGTGAAGAAACATCAAATTGGAATGAAAAAAGTGATTCCAATTCGCTATCATACCTCCACAAGTATAAAAAAGTAAGCAAATTTATAGAGAGGTACACTACTTTAGCCCCCCCCCCCCTTCAGAGTTCATTCATTTTCGTCATTTAACAAAATGTTTTGGGACTGATGAATTTAATTTGAAATTTAATTCGGTACTAATGCAGATTGGCCCCTACGTGGGAAAGGATGAAGAAGATGATGATGATGATGAAGATGAGGCTTAGGTATTCTTCTTAATTATTCTCACCACTATCTTCCTCATCTTCTTCTTCTTCCTCATCCTTTCCCACGTAGGGGCCAATCTGCATTAGAATACCATTAATTCTAAACAAATTTAATGCCCAGTTAACAACATAGCTCTGATTAAGATAGATTAGAAAAATATTGGTGATTACTCATTTGATGTATAAGAATTTAAATCTCAGGCAAATAACTGGCTAATTGGTTTTGACCAATCAATTTGATATTAAAATACTCTTTTAATCTAATGGGTAAATCTTGTTTAATAGTTTGAAAGATTACCACGATAGCCAAGGCACAAAATTCGGGTAGCTAACATATGAACGACGGGGCGGGGGTGGAAAGAATAAAAAATTCATTAATTTTTTGAGTCATTTGGTCATTAATTAAATGTTTTCAGCTTTATGTTGTTCTTTAGTGCTATAGCTTTTTGGGCCGCTTTATATTGTGCATTCCAACTTAAATTTATCCTTGATGATGGACGAGTACGAGGATTCCGTGTCGTTGCCAAAAAAATTGCAAAGAGAAGATGAAAAAGAAAAGGACAAAATTGGATTGAATTTTGATGAATATTATAGGAATATCGAATTGATATTAATTAATTTGTTTTGTTTTAATGTGTAATAAAATAAATATTGATATATAATTTTATTGCATTTTTATATTATACATTAAAAAGTGGTCGTCGATATTTTGATTTAATTCTTCAAACAGTCCATTTAAGGCAACTGAAAATGGCATCAAATTCATAAAAATTTCATATTTTAATTTTTAACCTACCGAGTATCCACGTGCATATCCCGGCAAGGGATTGAACAAAAACGGGTGCCACATTTGACGCAAGTGTAGCCGGCGAAAAGGCCACAAACTGCGCAAAATTTGCGGGCAGGCAAACGACTGGGTGGGGCAATGATCTATTTGGATATTGGATAATGAATTTAATAATTTTTTTGATACTTTTTTAGAGAATTTAAAACTTTTAATCTTAATTCTATTGAATTGTGGCATTAAAAATTTTTAATATTCAATAAAATCCAAAATTTTTAAATAAAATTTTTATTCGTTTCTTGCCTGCAAATATGTAAGCGGTGGAATGGATGGACTCTCTCGATCTCGATTGGATATTCCACTGCCCGATGCTGCTTTCAAATCTTCTTCCCGTTTACGCTGCAAAATAATAAAATTAAAAAAGTTATTTAAAGAATTGTTTTTCATTCCGGATTGTAATTTTTATTCCTGAAACAGTTCTGATTTTTAAACTCCCATAAAAATTAATTATATTTGATTTTAAATATTTGGAAATTGTTTAAAAAATATGAATATCAAATTCCAATCTCCCACACAAAACTTGCCTCTGTCTCCTCCAGCAATTGAACAAACGATTTGCGGAAACGCGTTTTGGCCAATGAGGCGACCAATTTTTTGCCCTTTTTCGCTGAAAATTATTCGATTTTAAAATAGTCAAAAAAAACCAATTCGACCAACTGGCTTGCTCGGCGCCGCTCACTTTTGTCGGCGAATCTTGTTTTCGCTTCCGCTTCTTCTTTACACCTTCCGTCCCTGCAAAAACCAGTTCATCCGCGAATTTTGGTGCCGCCTTGTGCCAAGTGATGTTCGCATGCGGATCCTCTTGGAAATTGTCCTGAAAATTGGGTTGAAAATTTTGAGATAATATTAATTTGGCAACAAAAATATTTAATTTGGCAACATGTATAAATATATTTAATTTGGCAACAAAAATACTGAATTTGGCAACAAAAATATTTAATTTGGCAACATGTATAAATATATTTAATTTGGCAACAAAAATACTGAATTTGGCAACAAATATACTTAATTTGGCAAAAACAATAAAAAATTATATTCGCTCGTTATAATCAATGCAAACCGGTTTGAAAAGAACAAAAATTGGATTAATAAATTAAAAATTGATGGAATATTAAATATTTTTGAAGGTGCGCGGATATAGCCGGATATAGGTGAATTTGGGGGTGGATATAAGGGGGATTAAGACGGATTAAGCCCCAAAATTGTTGGAAATGGCCCGGAGCACTACTGGAAGGTCGGGTAAGACGGCTGAAGGCCCTGAATGTGCGCGGGATATAGCCGGATATAGGGGGATTAAGGTGGATTTAGGGGATTAAGACGGATTTAAGGGGATTAAGCCATGAAATGGATGGGGAATGGCCCAGAGGGCCTTTGGAAGGTCGGGGAAATGCCTGAGAGTGCATGGGATATAGCCGGATATAGGTGGATTTGTTGGATATAAGGGGGATTAAGCCGGATTAAGCTTAGTTAGGGGCTAGGGATTAGGGTTATGGTTAGGGGCCGGCATGGGATCTAGGGGCTAGGGGTTTAGGGGCTAGGGGTTTAGGCGTTCGGAGCACATGGGATATAGCCGGATAAAGGGGGATCAAGGATCAAAATGGTGGGATTAAGTCGATAAATGGGTTGGAAGTGAAGGGAAGCATGCCGAAGGCACGTGGGCCTGGCCAGAAGCCCAGGATTACGAGGGAATTCACAGTCTCTAGGTAGAATTTAGCTTAATCCGGCTTTATCCCTTTTCATCCGACTTAATCCCCTTTTATCCGGCTTATCCCGCGTATTCTTGCGCCATCACCTTCGGGGCTCAGGGGGTGGCCTCCAGCCCTCCCCGCTTTAATCGAACCATTTTGACCTTTACTTTAATCCCCCTATATCCACCTTAATCCCCCTATATTCGTCTGGCTTAATCCCGCGAACTTTCCTGGCATCTGTTATAGATCCTCGACTTTCCAATGGCCTTCGGGCCATTTTCCCATCCATTTCGGGGCTTAATCCCACTATATCCATCTTAATCCCCCTATATCCGGCTTAATCCACCTTAATCCACCTTAATCCCCCTATATCCTGCTTAATCCCGCGCACCCTCAAAGCTGCCGACTCATTTCTATACCTTCCCTGATCCATCCAAATCATCCCCATTCATTTCGGACATTAATCCCCCTTAATCCGACCATATCCATCCTAATCCTCATATATCCAATGTTCAATTTCACTTTATCAAAAATATTTAATATTCTATCATTTTGTAATTTAATTAAACCATTTTGGTCTAATATAAACCGGTTTGTTTTAGTTTTTAATATTTTTTATTGTTTTTGCCAAATTAAGTATATTTGTTGCCAAATTCAGTATTTTTGTTGCCAAATTAAATATATTTATACTTGTTGCCAAATTAAATATTTTTGTTGCCAAATTCAGTATTTTTGTTGCCAAATTAAATGACTCCCGAAAATTTTTAGTAAATATCGGTAAATTTTGATGATTTTTTTGGGTTTTTTACAATGCACTAAATTTTATTGAATTTATCCAAAATATTTAAAAAAAATTCACGAATTAATCTATTCAATGAAAAACCTTCTCCAATGTTTCCAGCTGGCGTTGAATTCTTCGTCGTTTGACCGCCTCATCGATTGTTCGTGTTGGTTGTTGGGCAATAAGTCGATCTTAAATTTTAAAATTTATTTTTAATCAATTTATAGTTTACTCGATTGTCTGCTGGTCATTGCTGAATTCTTTTTTGGCGGCATTCTGCTTTTTAGAATAATTGAAATTTTCACTTTTTTTGTAATTAATTTAAAACTTAAAACATAAATCAATAAGGAATAAATAAATAAAATATTAAATGAAATATTTTCATTCAAAAATTCGAATACAATTAATATGGAATTATTTATTCGGATAAATTATTCATTGAAATTCAAATGCGTATGGGGAATAAGACAATTTCAATATTCTTTCCAATCTTTAGCAATCATAATCACAATCTCTGTATTCAATTTCAGCTTCATTTGTTCCTTCCAAATTCCAATCATCGACTTTTGCTGTTGTTTCGTCGTCATTTTTGTGCCGAACCCCGAATAAGGAAATATTTATTGGGCCCTTTGCGAATTAAACCTCCATTGTTTGCTTTTCCAATTCCGCATTGTCATTTTTTGTTTCAACAATTTGCTCGGCACAATTTTCTTTCATTTCAATTTTCTGTTCGCTGCTATCCATTTTAATCTAATTCAAATGATTGCTGATTAAAAGTTAAAATTTCTAAAAAATTATAGTAAAATATTGGGCGAAAGTGAATAGTGGACGGAGCGATAAGTAGTGAAGTAGGGAAGGGAGTGGGACCTAAATAGGAAAATTCCATTTAAACCTAAAAGTTCAAAACAAGATCGAGATTTAGGAAAGCTGATTGAAAAAGTAGGAGGGAAAAATTAAAAATTTCTCAAATTTCTGTACAATCGTCTTCTTGTCTGAAGTCTGATTGGTCTTGGATCTTGGTCCGGGTCCGTCCTTCATTTTCAACGTGTTTATGTTTACGGTTTGCGCGTTTCACGCACCAAAGAATAAAATGGTCCGCGGGTTTAAGACATTTTATCCAAACCGGCTTTCGGGCTATTTATTAGGATAAACTGAAAAACCAATGATTTTTCAGGTTCACAAGGTTGGAAAACCTTTAAACCAATTTCAAAACAAGATTATAAACGATAAACTGCAAAAATATGGTTTGATTGAAATATTTTAAACAACTTTTTCGGTAAAATGTGAAAAACGCAAACAAACACGTTTTTTACATGGCAAAATATCTATCTACCTAATGCTAATATTGAAGAATAGAGAAAATAAGGATGAAAGAGTTTATTTTCGTGTTTGCGCGTTTCACCGAAAAGGTCGAAAATGCGCGTTTCATCGAAAAAGGTCGGAAATGTTCATATTTCAATTTAGAGGGGTTAAACTAAAAAACCAATGATGTTTTCGGATTCAGCATGTTGGAAAACCCCTAAAACCAGTTTAAAAACATATATTTATGGTTCTTAAACTAGCAAAAACATTGTTTATTTGAAAAACATGTAAAATATCAACAACATTGTTG
Organism: Pratylenchus scribneri; assembly: GCA_030063045.1. Taxonomy (NCBI): domain Eukaryota; kingdom Metazoa; phylum Nematoda; class Chromadorea; order Rhabditida; family Pratylenchidae; genus Pratylenchus; species Pratylenchus scribneri. Next base: position 150,088 of record JAQSEB010000214.1, read on the forward strand.
TTTTAAAAGTTTTTGCGCAAAAAATGTATGTTTTTAAAATGGTTTTATAGGTTTTCCAACATGCTGAATCTGAAAACATCATTGGTTTTTTGGTTTAACCCCTCTAAATTGAAATATAAACATTTCCGACCTTTTTCGATGAAACGCGCATTTCCGACCTTTTCGATGAAACGCGCTAGCACCGTTTATTTTATACAATCAAACCATTCTGCGGCCTTGGTTTCGCATTTGGGCACGTGAAAACCCAATTTTTTGTTAAATGTATTACCCAAAAACACAAAGAAATGATAGAAAATAGATCGAATCAACCAATTGGTAGGGTCAACGATGTTGGTGAAAAAAAATTTGTGCACACATGCTTGCAGCTAAAAATCCCAAAAATTTACTGCGAATGAGTGCCGTCGATCGACAAATTTTCGGCAAAATAATGCCAATGAAAAACTTCAATATTTTTTAATTTTAACTTCCTGTTTTTACGCTTCAAATCCTTTTTAAAATTCAATAAAAGGAAATTATATTCTTTATTCAACCCCTTTTTATCAGTCTTATTATCAAAGTTTTCCCTTTTATTATCATTTTCACAACCAACAATTTATGACTCATTTTTATTTTACCTAAAACAACAATAACAATAAAACGAAAAGTGTCAAATATAATCCATTTTAGTTTTTTTTTTAGCATAATCAATTCACAATCAAACCCCAATTAATCCATCCAATTTCTCAATTCACTAAAGCAATATGTCCATGTCCAATAACAATAATTCCTCCAACAATCCCTACAATTATTCCTACATTTTCAAGTACATCATCATTGGGGACATGGGCGTTGGAAAGTAGGAAAATTTGGGGAATTAATTAAAAATTAATAAAAATAATCCAGGTCCTGCCTTTTGCATCAATTCACGGAGAAAAAATGTAAGCAAATTTTTGACTTATTAATACAAAAATTCCAACAAAGTTATGGCCGATTGTCCTCACACAATTGGCGTGGAATTCGGCACCCGGCTGATCGAAGTGAACGGCCAGAAGATTAAATTGCAAATTTGGTTTTTCTTGAGAATTTTTAAAATATTTAAACAACAAAATTTTGAAGGGACACCGCCGGTCAGGAGAGATTCCGGGCCGTCACACGCTCCTATTACAGAGGCGCAGCCGGCGCATTGATGGTTTGCTTTTTTTTAAATTGGGACTTAAGCGAAAATTAGGGTTATTTTAAAGACAAATTTGCTCTAAAATTTCCGTGTACTTATAAATTTGTTTGTTCGGGTCCAGCAGATATTTTGAACAACCAACACTCCAACCCCCCTAATAGGCCAAGAACTTAGTAAACTATACAATGGGTTTTGTGTTCAATCCACACGAGTTCTCATTTTAAGAAGAACATGAGAAGGTTGTTAGGATCCTAGGCCTTCATGCTTCATCCTTAGGAGTGGGTATAAACCCACCTCTATTGATTGACTGATGAGGAGGTCTGGGATGTTCAAAATATGGACTAGGATTAGGATGGATAACCAACGATAAGTACCCTAGCTAATATTCATAGACGGGAAGAGAAATTAACCTTTACTTTGATTTTTGGCATTCATTAAACACCAATTTAGAAATTAAAATTAATAAAAAAAATGTTTGATATCCAATAATTATTGATGGTTTTATTCAGGTTTACGACGTTACCCGACGATCCACATACAATCATTTGAGCAGTTGGCTCACTGATGCCAAAACTTTGACCAATCCGAATACGGCAAGTTTTATTAATTTGTTCAATTTATGAAATCATTTTTGGTAATTTCTCTAAAACTTCAATTTTCATTGATTTAATTTCTTAAAATTTAAAAATTTTAAGGTGATTTTCCTGATCGGCAACAAATCCGATATGGAGGCCCAAAGGGATGTGACCTATGAAGAAGCGAAAGCATTTGCCGAGGAAAATGGCCTCACTTTCATGGAATGCTCGGCAAAAACGTGAGACCAAGCTAAATGTGATTTTAACTAAAATAAAATTGAACAAATTTTGTGCAGGGGCGAAAATGTGGAGGACGCATTCTTGGAGACGGCTCGACGAATATATCAGAACATCCAGGATGGAAGGTTTCTTTGTATTTTAGAAATTAATTTTAGTGAAATTTTTGATAATAAAATTTTCAACTTTAGGATTTGTGCTTATTAAATTTAATTCCTGTTTTTTGAAAATTATTTATTTACCGGCAAAATATTTAACTTCTAAATACTAAATCTGAAACCGGTTTTAGAACCTATAAACATTGTCGATTAGTATATTTGCGATTTTCAGATTTTGGCCCAAAATTAAAGAGTTTAAAACCAAAAAAGGAAATATGGTTTAAACGGTTTGACTCGCTAAGTTTCGATTTAAATTAAGAAATTTATATGTCGAAAGACACCTCTTGAGATCTATAAATTGGTATAAGGTTTGTGGGACCAAAACCGGTTTCAGATTAATTAGAAACCAAGTGTTTTGTCGATAAAAAAAATACTTTTTTTTTCATTGATTAAGGAAAATAAAAGAAAAACAAAAATTGGGGGTTTTCTCTCATTTTAATTAGGCTAAACTTGGGCGCCCTGTAGCAAACGGAATGTTCGAATCCGGGGTCATATGATATATCAATCGACTCCTATCGGTTAGCTAAGTCCAACGGTACCATAATTAGGTCCCGGACTTTACGGGTTCTGAAGTTACAGTATGTAAACAAATAAAAACCGCAAAAGTGAAGGATTCCCCCTTTGGATCAAATATTTTCAAAATAATTTTCGTTATAATTGCACTCGGGTGATACGTTAGACTTCTTTAAGACTCCTATGCTCCGAGCCCCTAAGCCCTAACCTAGCCCTAACCCTAATCTTAGCCCCTAAACTTAGCCCTAAATTTGAAACAAAAATGGCCATAACTTTTTTTTTCGGTTTTATGTGAAACCGATGGCAGATTCGAGTTTTACTCATCTAGACGCGTCGATTGAGTTATAATTACAACACCAAAAAAATTTAAAAAAATTTTCGAATTTCGACCCATAGGGGGGACCAAGCACTTCGATTTTCATGAGATCACAACTTTTCAACGTGTAAAGTCCGGGACATAATTTTGGTACCGTTGGACACAGCTCAGCGAGAGGAATCGAATGATATATCATATGACCCCGGATTGGAACATTCCGTATAATACAGTAATGCCCTAAACCTAAACTTATAAAAAAAATTAGGATCGAAAATTTAAAAGAAATTTCAATAATTTAATTCTGTTCAGTTTGGATTTGAATGCGGCCGACACCGGGGTCCAATCCAAGCAGCATATGCAGAATCGGGGCGGTGTTCTTCAGCCGGGCGCACAATCCGATGGGGAAAGGGGCGATGCGAAGAAATGCAATTGTTGATGATGAAAATGGACGCAAAAGAAGGAAAATGTACACTGGAAAATGACCAAAAATATTATGGACATTTATCAATTTCTGTCATATTTTATTATTTTCATAATTTGTAAAATTTGTATTTTGGATGATTTTTTGGTGACATTTTATTCACCATTACCACCTCTGTCCCCACTGCATTCCCTCCTTCTCACTTCCCTGTTGTGTACAACACCCAAATTTGAAACGGTTTTTTAAAAAATTTGTGGAGAAAATTTTTGCATTTAATCGATACCCAAAAAATTAGTAAGAACCCAAAAATCCAATTTTTCTCCATAAATTGTGAAATATAATGAAATGATGAAGGTGAAAAAATGCCCTTATTTTATTGTTTTTTGTATAACCATTTGCATATTTCACATTTTAAAATGAAATTCTAATTTCTTTTCCACCAAAAATATAGTATTTTCTATTGATGAAATATAATTTTTTTAATACAATAAATGGATTAAAAATGTAAATAGGTATATAAATTTGTGGAAGAAAAATAATTGTTCTATTATGTTTTTGCAACTAGAAATTAAATTTAAGCTAACAGGGATGGAATTCTTCTATGAATGATGTATTTTAGTTTATAATCATCATTATCACTTATAAGATCCTCAATTCTTAACAGCACTTTTTGGTTCAGTCAAATTTTGTTGGAGGGGTCAAGAACGGACTATTTCAAGTAACATCACAATTCCTTTTCAGTTTTCCGTACTTATTAAGTCCGCTTTTTTGAAAAGTGCTTAGTCCCCCATATGGTTTGTCATATTTCCGGTTTAGGGTCAATCAGGGTACAGGGTTGGGTTAGGGATAGAGTGGGGTAAGAATCATCTTCTTACGTGTATCCTAAACCCAAACCCTATAACCAAAGGGGGGACCAAGCACTTTCCAAAAAAGCGGACTTAAACCGTATAAGTATCCACTTTTCAACACTTTTTTTGGAGTGGCTACCTACATATTTTATTAGCCAATTCGCAAGAAATAGACCCACGGGATTTTCTTCAAATTGAAATTTATAGTCCTTTGTTTTAAAATCTAATTTATTTTCCAAAAATTATTTAAAATATGAAAAATTTATTATAAAATTTTACAAAAAATGTGCAAATGGAAAAAAAATATTCCCGCTCCAGCAAAAATGAAAGCCAATGTGAACAAAAAAAAATTGGGTGGCGGAATTTACAAATGAGGTTTTAGAAAAAAAGAATGATTTTTAGAAAAATTTGCGAAAAAATGAGTGAAATGCAAATCAAATCCTCTTCCATTTTCAATATTTCTTCCATTTCCTCCGAACATTTTGTGTATCATGGCAAACAGGAATGCAAGAAGCCATTGCGAAGCAGTCCATTCCTTTGGCCTCCTCCACCGCCTCCATTCGCATCCGTACAATTCCCTCCATTGGCCAATGCTGCCTCCTTTTGTTGAAGCTTTTTGTGGGCCAAATATTCCTTAATAAATTAATTGAAATATTTAAGTTTAATTTGCGGCTAAAAAACCTCATAGGAAATGGTCATTTTCTCGGATTGGAAGCGTTCAACAATCACTGCCAGCCGATCGGATTCGGTGATCTCGCCTTTGAAGCCGCCCTTCCACATCAAATGGTTCAGTGTTTCCACATGGTCCCAACCTTTTGAAAATTTTTTGGATTAATTAAAAATTTTTATTTAATTTATGGAAATTATAATACGTCTAAAACCGTGAATTTTCTTGTGGAATGGAAATTTTTCGAACTTAGAAGTTTTTAAAAAACTCCAAAGATTTCTAGTTGAAAAATATTTTTTTTTTGAAAATAAAAATATTATTTTTAACTCAAAAAAAAATTTAAAAAATTCTAATAAGTGAAAAAAAATTTTATTAGACTTAGACCTCTGGATGGGATTCGAACCCTCGACCCGTTGAAATAATTTCCTCTGACTATTACCCACTGAACCATCCACCAAATTTTTGAAAAACCTTGTTCCAATGCAACTTCCGGCAAATAAACGGCACTAAGTGATTTGTGATTTTGACGATATTCAATCCGTATTCCGTGCACCCCAATGGACCAATCACGATAGGAATTGGCCGGCTCAAAGCAGACCAACAGCGACACTGAACAATGGAGTTGGGGCATTTCGTGCAGGCAAATTGGGTCAAAACGGGAGTCACGAAAGGCACTGAAAAAATATTTTTATTTTTGTAAATTTGGAGAAACCTGATTTGAGCGTATTCATTCAACCCCTCGTGGAGTGGCAAATTCCGTGAAAATGTGCCAATGCAACCGCGCAAATGTCGTTGATGGCCCTTCTTCCAGGTGACAAAAAGTGGGAAATTCTCGTTTGGAATGTGCGGTGGGCATTTTGGCGTTGGATGTTTTTGCAATTGGGCAATAATCTGTGAACAATAAATATTAATTATTTTATGAATTAAGATTAAAAAATTCTTAAATTTTTAACAAATTGTATCTGCCCATAGTCCGTTGTGCTATTCATTTTTGCGCGTGGAAATCAACGGTTTAGGAGGTGCAGACACTTATTAGGATTTTATTTTGGAACATAAAGTGCGTGAATGACTTGTTTTTGGGGGGCCATTCACTGTATCGCTTGTTCCGCAATTTAATGGGACAAATTTGGATCAAAAATTTAATTTTTTTTTGTAAATATTCTGATTAAACCCTTCTCGAAATTTCATCAATTTACAATTAAACTGGTTTATTTTTTCATAATTCCCATTTAATCCCTCTCCGCACACACAAACCACATCGAAGCAATAGACGGGCAAATCGACGTGGGCCACTCGGCCATTTTGAGGTTGGAGAGGTGCAACCAAAACAGCGGTGGAATTATTCCCTGCCGATAAGCCATTTTGACGTGTCATTCCCACTGCTGTTCTGCACTATTTGAGGTGATCGACGGTTTTTGAATGAAAGACAACTAAAAATAATAAAATTTAAAAATATTTTGTAAATTTATACCTAAAAGTTCAAAAAATCAGAGATGAGGCAAGTTTGAATTGTTGTGAAAAATTGGCTTGTCCAGTGGTTATCGTGTTGGCGTTGGTCAATCCTCGTATTTTTCTGCCCAATTTGATTGTCGGGCACACTTCTGATGGACAATACTCAAGCTTGAGAAAAACACGTAAAAATGATATATCTTAAATTAAAAATGAATTTATATTGGAATTTATTGTTTAAAAATGACTAAAATGTGCCGTAACCCGTAAACTATTTGACATTTTCAATGAGAGAATTTTTGAATGTTCATTGAGCATGTGAGTGAAAATTGAATAATAAAATAAATAAATCGTTGAAAATGTGCGCGGACTGCTTTTTGATGAGAATGAGAAAGCAAAAACGATGGTAGAGATGAAAATACTTAAATAAATTTGCGCATATGACTGCCCTTCTCCTTGGCGCGAATGAAAATAGAGAAGAGAACATAACATAGACCAAAAAATCATTTATTCAATCAATTTTGGACTCTTCTTTAGTCTTCACTCTTCACAGACGGGTGAAACTAATTTTTTATTTTATTGATAGAACAAATCTCAGAATAAAGTTAAAAACCACAATTACAAATTAGAATTGCAATTACAATCGCAATTACAACTTAGAATTACAATTACAAATTAGAATTTACAATTACAATCGCAATTACAATTTAGAATTACAATTACAATCGCAATTACAACTTAGAATTACAATTACAAATTAGAATTTACAATTACAATCGCAATTACAACTAAGAATTACAATTACAATCGCAATTACAATTTAGAATTACAATTACAATCGCAATTACAACTTAGAATTACAATTACAATCGCAATTACAACTAAGAATTACAATTACAATCGCAATTACAATTTAGAATTACAATTACAATCGCAATTACAACTTAGAATTACAATTACAATCGCAATTACAACTTAGAATTACAATTACAATCGCAATTACAACTTAGATTTACAATTACAATCGCAATTACAATTTAGAATTACAATTACAATCGCAATTACAATTTAGAATTACAATTACAATCGCAATTACAATTTAGAATTACAATTACAATCGCATTACAATTTAGAATTACAATTACAATCGCAATTACAACTTAGAATTACAATTACAATCGCAATTACAATTTAGAATTACAATTACAATCGCAATTACAATTTAGAATTACAATTACAATCGCAATTACAATTTAGAATTACAATTACAAATTAGAATTTACAATTACAATCGCAATTACAATTTAGAATTACAATTACAATCGCAATTACAATTTAGAATTACAATTACAATCGCATTACAATTTAGAATTACAATTACAATCGCAATTACAACTTAGAATTACAATTACAATCGCAATTACAATTTAGAATTACAATTACAATCGCAATTACAATTTAGAATTACAATTACAATCGCAATTACAATTTAGAATTACAACTTAGAATTACAATTACAATCGCAATTACAATTTAGAATTACAATTACAATCGCAATTACAATTTAGAATTATAATTACAATCGCAATTACAACTTAGATTTACAATTACAAATTAGAATACAATTAATATCGAAATTATAATTTGAATTACAATTTAGAATTTTACAATTACAAATGAGATAGGAATTCACAATTCATTGAAATTCACATATCCTTTAAGAAATCGGATCCCTTTAGATAAATGAAATAAAAGAAAAAAATATAGGAAATTTGGAATTTTTTGGGAAAAGGAGGAAGCAAAATTCACATTCTCACCAACTTTTGCTCTTGGGCACCCACAATTTGGGCCCAATAAAAAGTCATATTCACCAATGCTAGGGGGAGGATGAGGAGAAAACGACCTCAACCAACCAACCAACCAGTCACCCATCTACCAAGGCCCCATATCAACCAGCCGACCACGAGCAGCACAAATTCTCTTCCTCAACATTTTCCAGCCTCCTTTCAAAGCTCAGTCTCCTCCCTCTCCATATACTCGTCGTCGTCCGCCGCACACAAGACACAACAAACATTTGAAAGAATGCTCGCCTCCAGCGTTAGTTTCCTCTTTCTTCCTTGAGGCGTGCTTTTATGTGAATATAGACGGGTGGATGGGATGAAGGGCCAGCAGCCGGATCTCTGTTTTGTCGGTCGCCTCACCTACCTATGTGGATGGGTGGATGAGAAAATGTTCGCAAGTCGTCCCCCCATCCACCACCAAACCCATACCAGCCCAACAAATTTTCTTCTTCCTCTTCTTCATTCAAACATCACACTTCCTCCTTCCAGCCAGCAGCCGTGAGCCCCAAGATTCGAATAAAAAGTGGGCGGAGAAAATTTTCACGGCTAGCTTTTGGTGAGGTCCCAATCCCAATAAATTTGGAGCAGGGAGAATGCATTGTGGCTTATCCGAAAAATTATTTTATTCGCCTTTTCGATCCAAAAAAAACAATGAAAAATGTGGTTCAAAAAAATTACAATTGATTGAAAAATTGTGCGGACGGCTGAATATATAAAAAAAATATAAAAATTTGGAACAAAAAAAAAACAGCAAATTTATAGAATGGGAATTTGATAGGAAAAGATGGTATATATGATTTGAGAGGGTCTAAAAAACATTTTCGAAATGATGAACCCCCTTTTTGGCGGGTTTATTTCATGTTTTCGTGTTTTTAGCCGTCCAGCAGCAGCATTTATTTGTTTGGCGAATATATTTGTTTGTTGGTATTTGGTTTGATTTAATCCATTGAATCCCGAAGACTTGATTGGATGTATTTGGGGACATAAAAAGTCATCGCAATATTATCAAAACAATGTTTGAAAAGGGACAGAAAATAACATTTTCTCATCAATTTTTGGTAGACTTATAACTTGAATTTGACGGATCAAAGGATTCTGATTTATAGCGGCTTTTAAAACGAACATCGATCAATGAAAAAACATAAATGATTTGGATGAAATCGATAATGTCAGAAAATGTAATCAGAAAATATAAAAATTCTGAATGAGTCTAAAAATATGAAATATGGGGAACGGGGAAGGGAGGGTATAAATAACTTTGTGTTTTAAAAATGTTAAGTAATCTTTAATCCACAATCAAAATATAACGAAAAAGACAAAACAAACATGACACATAAACATCAAATAAACACAAAAACGGAATTCACAATTTAATTTTGGGGGAGAAAATTTATGGAAAATTGGGAGGGGAGCGGAGGGAGGATTGAGAAAAGATGGAGGAGGAAATGAAGCCGAAAAATCAAATGATTGAATTAGAAATGAAATAAAATAATTTAAAAATGGATCGAACTGCGCGAAAAAATGATTTTTGGATTAGGTTACACAATTTTTGCTGGCAGAATATGAAAAAATGAGCAAATTTTTGATGTCAGGAACATTTTTGCGGGTAGAATGGGAATTCTTTGACTGATTTTTGATAAAAATAAAAAAAATAAGCGAAATTGAGGATATTTTGAATTGACTTATATTTCCGAAAGATTTTGGGGCGTGATTTTTGGTTGGCGAAAAACATCACAAAAGCGAAAAATTCGTAGGACGAGGAGAGGAGGGTATGAGGAAAAATGGGCTGGGGAAGAATTTTTGAGAGGTGGGAGAAGAACCGGTGACGCGATGAGAATGGAATTTAGCATAAAAATGGAAAAAAAGTAGCAAAAAATTGCTATTTTATGGAAGATTTAGGGAGGGAGAAAAAACCCGCGATCAACAATGATTTAAACAATTTCAAATAATTCAAAAGAATTCCAAACAAATTGTCCAAAAGTATTATTAATTTTTCCAACTTTGTCCACAGAAAAAAAACAACAACAAAAATCAATCTTATACATATTATTTTATGTGGGAAATAAAAAAAATAAACAACAACAAAATGAATATCAGAGGGAATCGGAGGCTGGGTGGATGATGGAAGATTTTTAGAAATTACAAAAAAAAATTTAAATTAGTCATCTGAAAATATGTGCGATGAATATGGAGGAGGAGGGATATATGGTGGGGGATTGTGTTTTTAAGGTCATAGAATTTTAGAGAGATGGATGATAATCAAATCAGTAGCATCAGAGAGAGACAATCAAATTCTCATCATTTCAATTTTTCATCATCATCATCATCATTGAATTAAACAATCAAAATCCACATTCATCATTCAAATTCCAATTCCAGCAGTGCGCGCGGTGGGCTTTAAAAATCAAATAGAGTGTTGGGTTGTTGTGGAATGCCGCCGCCTTGTCCACCAACGCCAGCAGCTGCGGCTGCACCGGCCGCCACCAGTTCGTCGTCCTCTTCGGAGGAGAAAAAGTTGTCGATGATTTCATAGGCCTGTAATTTAAGGGGATTATTAATTATTGTGAATTTTTGCATAATTTTGGAATTAACATTTTCCATATAAATTGGACATAGACTTTGAAAAACGGGAATGAAGCCTAAATAAAGCCTATAAAAAAGCCTTTTTTAATACTCCTCCATTCTAATTGGAATCTTTATCACTAGGATGCGGATTTTAAGGTGGAAAAAAAATCATAAATCGGTGTCTATTTAGTTTTTTGGTGAAATTTATCAAAATAGATTTCGAGAACTTCAAAAATCAAAATAATAATAGGTGATTTCTGTTTTTTAATGAATTTTCTAATGAAATTTTTTCCGTAAAATGTGCCAAAATAGTTTTAAAAAAATAATTTTTCAATTTTCAAATCAAAAAGTTGAAAAAAATGCCCAAAAAAATTATTTATGTTTTTTCTTCAAATTGATAAAACATAAACAATTCAAAATCTAAAAATCCATTCCCCATTAATTAATAATGCTTAATGCCTTGAAATAATTCGACATTTTTTTCGATCTGATCTGGACCAAGAGTTTTTCCCTAGAAGATGAAATTTTTGGCTCTTATCGCACTCCAAAATATCTATTTTCCAATAAAAAACTCACCATTTTGTAGATTTCTTCACTCTCATGGTTCTGGAGATGCTCAATTTTGTCCAAACCTTAAATTTATTATTTATTTATTCATTCACTATTTATTAAATCCCCCTTTTCTCCTCACCTCCGCATTCCTCAATTTTCTGGCACACTTCGTCCGTGTGGGCGGCCGATTTCTTCAAAATATTGTTCAACCCGTCCAAAACCACTTGCACAATTTGGGAGTCGCGAACGCCCAGCAAATTGCAGAATGGCACAATCACACCATTGTCCACCTGAAAATTATGATTGTAATTAAATTAGTGTTTTTGAACAATAAAATGATTGCTGTCAAAAAATGAGAAATAAAATCTCATTTAAAGGGAAGAATGCAAAAATTACTATTACTACTATGATTAAATTAAACTATATTTTATTTGAATTAATTATTTCCGGAAACTTTTGATCCCAAAACTGATAAATAAATCACGAAAAAATCAATAAATCTATAATTTATTAAAATCAATTATAGCTTTATCAAGGTCAAGGGTGTAGCCAAAAATATTTTTTTGACTAAAATTTAAATTTTTTTTTTGAATTAAATTTTAATTATACAATGAAAAATGCTTTTTTTTTCCTTCGATTTTATTCAACAATGGGAAGCTACCTCACACCATACCCTCTCAACGCCCCTGTAGCTTATTTTAAACCGAATAAACAACAATTTCCAATTATAAAATGTTATAAATGGGTATGGATGGACTGACCATGTATTGGACATGATCGGCTCGTCCACTGATGGTCACATTCGAGACGGCCCATGCAGCCTCCTTTTGCGTTTGGAAGTCGCCCTTGTCCAATAAATGGATGATCATTGGGACGAGGCCAGCATCGATCACTGCCTGCACTTGATTCTCGTTGCCGGCCGTAATGTTCGACAAAAACCAGACAGCCTCCTATGAAAATGAACAAATATTTTTTGTTTTTTTTCAATTAAAATTTTCGACCAAAAAAGGGGAGATCATCTTGTTTTGTAAAATTTAGGTTTCGGTTTCGAACCCCGATGGAATTTTTTTTGGATTTGGTAAACAATAAACATGCACATTTTTATGCTATTTTATACATGCTACAATTCATTTCCAGTCGAAATAACAGGTACTTATACGGTTTAAGTCCGCTTTTTTGGAAAATGCGTGGTCCCCCTCCCCCCTATGGTTTGTCATATTTCGGTTTAAGGTCAATCAGGGTACAGGGTTGGGTTAGGGATAGGGTGGGGTAAGAATCATCTTACGTGTATCCTATGTAAACCTAAACCCTAAAACCAAAGGGGGAACAAGAACTTTTCAAAAAAGCGGACTTAAACTGTATAAGTACCGGAATACAATAATCCGAGAAAAAGAGAGGATTGTAATTGTAATTGCGATTGTAATTTTTAGTTAGGATTGTAATTTTTAGTCAGGATTGTAATTTTTAGTCAGGATTGTAATTGTAATTGCGATTGTAATTTTTAGTTAGGATTGTAATTTTTAGTCAGGATTGTAATTGCGATTGTAATTTTTAGTTAGGATTGTAATTTTTAGTCAGGATTGTAATTGTAATTGCGATTGTAATTTTTAGTTAGGATTGTAATTTTTAGTCAGGATTGTAATTGTAATTGCGATTGTAATTTTTAGTTAGGATTGTAATTTTTAGTCAGGATTGTAATTTTTAGTCAGGATTGTAATTGTAATTGCGATTGTAATTTTTAGTCAGGATTGTAATTTTTAGTCAGGATTGTAATTTTTAGTCAGGATTGTAATTTTTAGTCAGGATTGTAATTGTAATTGCGATTGTAATTTTTAGTCAGGATTGTAATTTTTAGTCAGGATTGTAATTTTTAGTCAGGATTGTAATTGTAATTGCGATTGTAATTTTTAGTTAGGATTGTAATTTTTAGTCAGGATTGTAATTGTAATTGCGATTGTAATTTTTAGTTAGGATTGTAATTTTTAGTCAGGATTGTAATTTTTAGTCAGGATTGTAATTGTAATTGCGATTGTAATTTTTAGTCAGGATTGTAATTTTTAGTCAGGATTGTAATTTTTAGTCAGGATTGTAATTTTTAGTCAGGATTGTAATTGTAATTGCGATTGTAATTTTTAGTCAGGATTGTAATTTTTAGTCAGGATTGTAATTTTTAGTCAGGATTGTAATTGTAATTGCGATTGTAATTTTTAGTCAGGATTGTAATTGTAATTGCGATTGTAATTTTTAGTTAGGATTGTAATTGTAATTGCGATTGTAATTTTTAGTCAGGATTGTAATTTTTAGTCAGGATTGTAATTTTTAGTCAGGATTGTAATTTTTAGTCAGGATTGTAATTGCGATTGTAATTTTTAGTTAGGATTGTAATTTTTAGTCAGGATTGTAATTGTAATTGCGATTGTAATTTTTAGTTAGGATTGTAATTTTTAGTCAGGATTGTAATTGTAATTGCGATTGTAATTTTTAGTTAGGATTGTAATTTTTAGTCAGGATTGTAATTGTAATTGCGATTGTAATTTTTAGTTAGGATTGTAATTTTTAGTCAGGATTGTAATTTTTAGTCAGGATTGTAATTGTAATTGCGATTGTAATTTTTAGTCAGGATTGTAATTTTTAGTCAGGATTGTAATTTTTAGTCAGGATTGTAATTTTTAGTCAGGATTGTAATTGTAATTGCGATTGTAATTTTTAGTCAGGATTGTAATTTTTAGTCAGGATTGTAATTTTTAGTCAGGATTGTAATTGTAATTGCGATTGTAATTTTTAGTCAGGATTGTAATTGTAATTGCGATTGTAATTTTTAGTTAGGATTGTAATTGTAATTGCGATTGTAATTTTTAGTCAGGATTGTAATTTTTAGTCAGGATTGTAATTTTTAGTCAGGATTGTAATTTTTAGTCAGGATTGTAATTGCGATTGTAATTTTTAGTTAGGATTGTAATTTTTAGTCAGGATTGTAATTGTAATTGCGATTGTAATTTTTAGTTAGGATTGTAATTTTTAGTCAGGATTGTAATTGTAATTGCGATTGTAATTTTTAGTTAGGATTGTAATTTTTAGTCAGGATTGTAATTTTTAGTCAGGATTGTAATTGTAATTGCGATTGTAATTTTTAGTTAGGATTGTAATTTTTAGTCAGGATTGTAATTGCGATTGTAATTTTTAGTTAGGATTGTAATTTTTAGTCAGGATTGTAATTGTAATTGCGATTGTAATTTTTAGTTAGGATTGTAATTTTTAGTCAGGATTGTAATTGTAATTGCGATTGTAATTTTTAGTTAGGATTGTAATTTTTAGTCAGGATTGTAATTTTTAGTCAGGATTGTAATTGTAATTGCGATTGTAATTTTTAGTCAGGATTGTAATTTTTAGTCAGGATTGTAATTTTTAGTCAGGATTGTAATTTTTAGTCAGGATTGTAATTGTAATTGCGATTGTAATTTTTAGTCAGGATTGTAATTTTTAGTCAGGATTGTAATTTTTAGTCAGGATTGTAATTTTTAGTCAGGATTGTAATTTTTAGTCAGGATTGTAATTTTTAGTCAGGATTGTAATTGTAATTGCGATTGTAATTTTTAGTCAGGATTGTAATTTTTAATCAGGATTGTAATTTTTAGTCAGGATTGTAATTTTTAGTCAGGATTGTAATTGTAATTGCGATTGTAATTTTTAGTCAGGATTGTAATTTTTAGTCAGGATTGTAATTTTTAGTCAGGATTGTAATTTTTAGTCAGGATTGTAATTGTAATTGCGATTGTAATTTTTAGTCAGGATTGTAATTTTTAGTCAGGATTGTAATTTTTAGTCAGGATTGTAATTTTTAGTCAGGATTGTAATTGTAATTGCGATTGTAATTTTTAGTCAGGATTGTAATTTTTAGTCAGGATTGTAATTTTTAGTCAGGATTGTAATTTTTAGTCAGGATTGTAATTTTTAGTCAGGATTGTAATTGTAATTGCGATTGTAATTTTTAGTCAGGATTGTAATTGTAATTGCGATTGTAATTTTTAGTTAGGATTGTAATTGTAATTGCGATTGTAATTTTTAGTCAGGATTGTAATTTTTAGTCAGGATTGTAATTTTTAGTCAGGATTGTAATTTTTAGTCAGGATTGTAATTTTTAGTTAGGATTGTAATTTTTAGTCAGGATTGTAATTGTAATTGCGATTGTAATTTTTAGTTAGGATTGTAATTTTTAGTCAGGATTGTAATTGTAATTGCGATTGTAATTTTTAGTTAGGATTGTAATTTTTAGTCAGGATTGTAATTTTTAGTCAGGATTGTAATTGTAATTGCGATTGTAATTTTTAGTCAGGATTGTAATTGCGATTGTAATTTTTAGTTAGGATTGTAATTTTTAGTCAGGATTGTAATTGTAATTGCGATTGTAATTTTTAGTTAGGATTGTAATTTTTAGTCAGGATTGTAATTGTAATTGCGATTGTAATTTTTAGTTAGGATTGTAATTTTTAGTCAGGATTGTAATTTTTAGTCAGGATTGTAATTGTAATTGCGATTGTAATTTTTAGTCAGGATTGTAATTTTTAGTCAGGATTGTAATTTTTAGTCAGGATTGTAATTTTTAGTCAGGATTGTAATTGTAATTGCGATTGTAATTTTTAGTCAGGATTGTAATTTTTAGTCAGGATTGTAATTTTTAGTCAGGATTGTAATTGTAATTGCGATTGTAATTTTTAGTTAGGATTGTAATTTTTAGTCAGGATTGTAATTGTAATTGCGATTGTAATTTTTAGTTAGGATTGTAATTTTTAGTCAGGATTGTAATTTTTAGTCAGGATTGTAATTGTAATTGCGATTGTAATTTTTAGTCAGGATTGTAATTTTTAGTCAGGATTGTAATTTTTAGTCAGGATTGTAATTTTTAGTCAGGATTGTAATTGTAATTGCGATTGTAATTTTTAGTCAGGATTGTAATTTTTAGTCAGGATTGTAATTTTTAGTCAGGATTGTAATTGTAATTGCGATTGTAATTTTTAGTCAGGATTGTAATTGTAATTGCGATTGTAATTTTTAGTTAGGATTGTAATTGTAATTGCGATTGTAATTTTTAGTCAGGATTGTAATTTTTAGTCAGGATTGTAATTTTTAGTCAGGATTGTAATTTTTAGTCAGGATTGTAATTGTAATTGCGATTGTAATTTTTAGTTAGGATTGTAATTTTTAGTCAGGATTGTAATTTTTAGTCAGGATTGTAATTGTAATTGCGATTGTAATTTTTAGTCAGGATTGTAATTTTTAGTCAGGATTGTAATTTTTAGTCAGGATTGTAATTTTTAGTCAGGATTGTAATTGTAATTGCGATTGTAATTTTTAGTCAGGATTGTAATTTTTAGTCAGGATTGTAATTTTTAGTCAGGATTGTAATTGTAATTGCGATTGTAATTTTTAGTCAGGATTGTAATTGTAATTGCGATTGTAATTTTTAGTTAGGATTGTAATTGTAATTGCGATTGTAATTTTTAGTCAGGATTGTAATTTTTAGTCAGGATTGTAATTTTTAGTCAGGATTGTAATTTTTAGTCAGGATTGTAATTGCGATTGTAATTTTTAGTTAGGATTGTAATTTTTAGTCAGGATTGTAATTGTAATTGCGATTGTAATTTTTAGTTAGGATTGTAATTTTTAGTCAGGATTGTAATTGTAATTGCGATTGTAATTTTTAGTTAGGATTGTAATTTTTAGTCAGGATTGTAATTTTTAGTCAGGATTGTAATTGTAATTGCGATTGTAATTTTTAGTTAGGATTGTAATTTTTAGTCAGGATTGTAATTGCGATTGTAATTTTTAGTTAGGATTGTAATTTTTAGTCAGGATTGTAATTGTAATTGCGATTGTAATTTTTAGTTAGGATTGTAATTTTTAGTCAGGATTGTAATTGTAATTGCGATTGTAATTTTTAGTTAGGATTGTAATTTTTAGTCAGGATTGTAATTTTTAGTCAGGATTGTAATTGTAATTGCGATTGTAATTTTTAGTCAGGATTGTAATTTTTAGTCAGGATTGTAATTTTTAGTCAGGATTGTAATTTTTAGTCAGGATTGTAATTGTAATTGCGATTGTAATTTTTAGTCAGGATTGTAATTTTTAGTCAGGATTGTAATTTTTAGTCAGGATTGTAATTTTTAGTCAGGATTGTAATTTTTAGTCAGGATTGTAATTGTAATTGCGATTGTAATTTTTAGTCAGGATTGTAATTGTAATTGCGATTGTAATTTTTAGTTAGGATTGTAATTGTAATTGCGATTGTAATTTTTAGTCAGGATTGTAATTTTTAGTCAGGATTGTAATTTTTAGTCAGGATTGTAATTTTTAGTCAGGATTGTAATTTTTAGTCAGGATTGTAATTTTTAGTCAGGATTGTAATTGTAATTGCGATTGTAATTTTTAGTCAGGATTGTAATTTTTAGTCAGGATTGTAATTTTTAGTCAGGATTGTAATTTTTAGTCAGGATTGTAATTGTAATTGCGATTGTAATTTTTAGTCAGGATTGTAATTTTTAGTCAGGATTGTAATTTTTAGTCAGGATTGTAATTTTTAGTCAGGATTGTAATTGTAATTGCGATTGTAATTTTTAGTCAGGATTGTAATTTTTAGTCAGGATTGTAATTTTTAGTCAGGATTGTAATTTTTAGTCAGGATTGTAATTGTAATTGCGATTGTAATTTTTAGTCAGGATTGTAATTTTTAGTCAGGATTGTAATTTTTAGTCAGGATTGTAATTTTTAGTCAGGATTGTAATTGTAATTGCGATTGTAATTTTTAGTCAGGATTGTAATTGTAATTGCGATTGTAATTTTTAGTTAGGATTGTAATTGTAATTGCGATTGTAATTTTTAGTCAGGATTGTAATTTTTAGTCAGGATTGTAATTTTTAGTCAGGATTGTAATTGCGATTGTAATTTTTAGTTAGGATTGTAATTTTTAGTCAGGATTGTAATTGTAATTGCGATTGTAATTTTTAGTTAGGATTGTAATTTTTAGTCAGGATTGTAATTGCGATTGTAATTTTTAGTTAGGATTGTAATTTTTAGTCAGGATTGTAATTGTAATTGCGATTGTAATTTTTAGTTAGGATTGTAATTTTTAGTCAGGATTGTAATTGTAATTGCGATTGTAATTTTTAGTTAGGATTGTAATTTTTAGTCAGGATTGTAATTTTTAGTCAGGATTGTAATTGTAATTGCGATTGTAATTTTTAGTCAGGATTGTAATTTTTAGTCAGGATTGTAATTTTTAGTCAGGATTGTAATTTTTAGTCAGGATTGTAATTGTAATTGCGATTGTAATTTTTAGTCAGGATTGTAATTTTTAGTCAGGATTGTAATTTTTAGTCAGGATTGTAATTTTTAGTCAGGATTGTAATTTTTAGTCAGGATTGTAATTGTAATTGCGATTGTAATTTTTAGTCAGGATTGTAATTGTAATTGCGATTGTAATTTTTAGTTAGGATTGTAATTGTAATTGCGATTGTAATTTTTAGTCAGGATTGTAATTTTTAGTCAGGATTGTAATTTTTAGTCAGGATTGTAATTTTTAGTCAGGATTGTAATTGTAATTGCGATTGTAATTTTTAGTCAGGATTGTAATTTTTAGTCAGGATTGTAATTGTAATTGCGATTGTAATTTTTAGTTAGGATTGTAATTTTTAGTCAGGATTGTAATTGTAATTGCGATTGTAATTGTAATTGCGATTGTAATTTTTAGTCAGGATTGTAATTTTTAGTCAGGATTGTAATTGTAATTGCGATTGTAATTTTTAGTTAGGATTGTAATTTTTAGTCAGGATTGTAATTGCGATTGTAATTTTTAGTTAGGATTGTAATTTTTAGTCAGGATTGTAATTGTAATTGCGATTGTAATTTTTAGTTAGGATTGTAATTTTTAGTCAGGATTGTAATTGTAATTGCGATTGTAATTTTTAGTTAGGATTGTAATTTTTAGTCAGGATTGTAATTTTTAGTCAGGATTGTAATTGTAATTGCGATTGTAATTTTTAGTCAGGATTGTAATTTTTAGTCAGGATTGTAATTTTTAGTCAGGATTGTAATTTTTAGTCAGGATTGTAATTGTAATTGCGATTGTAATTTTTAGTCAGGATTGTAATTTTTAGTCAGGATTGTAATTTTTAGTCAGGATTGTAATTGTAATTGCGATTGTAATTTTTAGTCAGGATTGTAATTGTAATTGCGATTGTAATTTTTAGTTAGGATTGTAATTGTAATTGCGATTGTAATTTTTAGTCAGGATTGTAATTTTTAGTCAGGATTGTAATTTTTAGTCAGGATTGTAATTTTTAGTCAGGATTGTAATTGCGATTGTAATTTTTAGTTAGGATTGTAATTTTTAGTCAGGATTGTAATTGTAATTGCGATTGTAATTTTTAGTTAGGATTGTAATTTTTAGTCAGGATTGTAATTGTAATTGCGATTGTAATTTTTAGTTAGGATTGTAATTTTTAGTCAGGATTGTAATTTTTAGTCAGGATTGTAATTGTAATTGCGATTGTAATTTTTAGTTAGGATTGTAATTTTTAGTCAGGATTGTAATTGCGATTGTAATTTTTAGTTAGGATTGTAATTTTTAGTCAGGATTGTAATTGCGATTGTAATTTTTAGTTAGGATTGTAATTTTTAGTCAGGATTGTAATTGTAATTGCGATTGTAATTTTTAGTTAGGATTGTAATTTTTAGTCAGGATTGTAATTGTAATTGCGATTGTAATTTTTAGTTAGGATTGTAATTTTTAGTCAGGATTGTAATTTTTAGTCAGGATTGTAATTGTAATTGCGATTGTAATTTTTAGTCAGGATTGTAATTTTTAGTCAGGATTGTAATTTTTAGTCAGGATTGTAATTTTTAGTCAGGATTGTAATTTTTAGTCAGGATTGTAATTTTTAGTCAGGATTGTAATTGTAATTGCGATTGTAATTTTTAGTCAGGATTGTAATTGTAATTGCGATTGTAATTTTTAGTTAGGATTGTAATTGTAATTGCGATTGTAATTTTTAGTCAGGATTGTAATTTTTAGTCAGGATTGTAATTGTAATTGCGATTGTAATTTTTAGTCAGGATTGTAATTTTTAGTCAGGATTGTAATTTTTAGTCAGGATTGTAATTTTTAGTCAGGATTGTAATTGTAATTGCGATTGTAATTTTTAGTCAGGATTGTAATTTTTAGTCAGGATTGTAATTTTTAGTCAGGATTGTAATTGTAATTGCGATTGTAATTTTTAGTCAGGATTGTAATTTTTAGTCAGGATTGTAATTTTTAGTCAGGATTGTAATTTTTAGTCAGGATTGTAATTTTTAGTCAGGATTGTAATTGTAATTGAGATTGTAATTTTTAGTCAGGATTGTAATTTTTAGTCAGGATTGTAATATTTAGTCAGGATTGTAATTTTTAGTCAGGATTGTAATTGTAATTGCGATTGTAATTTTTAGTTAGGATTGTAATTTTTAGTCAGGATTGTAATTGTAATTGCGATTGTAATTTTTAGTTAGGATTGTAATTTTTAGTCAGGATTGTAATTTTTAGTCAGGATTGTAATTGTAATTGCGATTGTAATTTTTAGTCAGGATTGTAATTTTTAGTCAGGATTG
The DNA here is from genome assembly GCA_030063045.1 of Pratylenchus scribneri. NCBI lineage: Eukaryota > Metazoa > Nematoda > Chromadorea > Rhabditida > Pratylenchidae > Pratylenchus > Pratylenchus scribneri. The sequence goes on from JAQSEB010000214.1 coordinate 171,022, forward strand.
TAATTTTTAGTCAGGATTGTAATTTTTAGTCAGGATTGTAATTTTTAGTCAGGATTGTAATTGTAATTGCGATTGTAATTTTTAGTCAGGATTGTAATTGTAATTGCGATTGTAATTTTTAGTTAGGATTGTAATTGTAATTGCGATTGTAATTTTTAGTCAGGATTGTAATTTTTAGTCAGGATTGTAATTTTTAGTCAGGATTGTAATTGTAATTGCGATTGTAATTTTTAGTCAGGATTGTAATTGTAATTGCGATTGTAATTTTTAGTCAGGATTGTAATTTTTAGTTAGGATTGTAATTGTAATTGCGATTGTAATTTTTAGTCAGGATTGTAATTTTTAGTCAGGATTGTAATTTTTAGTCAGGATTGTAATTTTTAGTCAGGATTGTAATTTTTAGTCAGGATTGTAATTTTTAGTCAGGATTGTAATTTTTAGTCAGGATTGTAATTGTAATTGCGATTGTAATTTTTAGTCAGGATTGTAATTTTTAGTCAGGATTGTAATTTTTAGTCAGGATTGTAATTTTTAGTCAGGATTGTAATTGTAATTGCGATTGTAATTTTTAGTCAGGATTGTAATTTTTAGTCAGGATTGTAATTTTTAGTCAGGATTGTAATTTTTAGTCAGGATTGTAATTGTAATTGCGATTGTAATTTTTAGTCAGGATTGTAATTTTTAGTCAGGATTGTAATTTTTAGTCAGGATTGTAATTTTTAGTCAGGATTGTAATTGTAATTGCGATTGTAATTTTTAGTCAGGATTGTAATTTTTAGTCAGGATTGTAATTTTTAGTCAGGATTGTAATTTTTAGTCAGGATTGTAATTGTAATTGCGATTGTAATTTTTAGTCAGGATTGTAATTGTAATTGCGATTGTAATTTTTAGTTAGGATTGTAATTGTAATTGCGATTGTAATTTTTAGTCAGGATTGTAATTTTTAGTCAGGATTGTAATTTTTAGTCAGGATTGTAATTGCGATTGTAATTTTTAGTTAGGATTGTAATTTTTAGTCAGGATTGTAATTGTAATTGCGATTGTAATTTTTAGTTAGGATTGTAATTTTTAGTCAGGATTGTAATTGCGATTGTAATTTTTAGTTAGGATTGTAATTTTTAGTCAGGATTGTAATTGTAATTGCGATTGTAATTTTTAGTTAGGATTGTAATTTTTAGTCAGGATTGTAATTTTTAGTCAGGATTGTAATTGTAATTGCGATTGTAATTTTTAGTCAGGATTGTAATTTTTAGTCAGGATTGTAATTTTTAGTCAGGATTGTAATTTTTAGTCAGGATTGTAATTGTAATTGCGATTGTAATTTTTAGTCAGGATTGTAATTTTTAGTCAGGATTGTAATTTTTAGTCAGGATTGTAATTTTTAGTCAGGATTGTAATTTTTAGTCAGGATTGTAATTGTAATTGCGATTGTAATTTTTAGTCAGGATTGTAATTGTAATTGCGATTGTAATTTTTAGTTAGGATTGTAATTGTAATTGCGATTGTAATTTTTAGTCAGGATTGTAATTTTTAGTCAGGATTGTAATTTTTAGTCAGGATTGTAATTTTTAGTCAGGATTGTAATTGTAATTGCGATTGTAATTTTTAGTCAGGATTGTAATTTTTAGTCAGGATTGTAATTGTAATTGCGATTGTAATTTTTAGTTAGGATTGTAATTTTTAGTCAGGATTGTAATTGTAATTGCGATTGTAATTGTAATTGCGATTGTAATTTTTAGTCAGGATTGTAATTTTTAGTCAGGATTGTAATTGTAATTGCGATTGTAATTTTTAGTTAGGATTGTAATTTTTAGTCAGGATTGTAATTGCGATTGTAATTTTTAGTTAGGATTGTAATTTTTAGTCAGGATTGTAATTGTAATTGCGATTGTAATTTTTAGTTAGGATTGTAATTTTTAGTCAGGATTGTAATTGTAATTGCGATTGTAATTTTTAGTTAGGATTGTAATTTTTAGTCAGGATTGTAATTTTTAGTCAGGATTGTAATTGTAATTGCGATTGTAATTTTTAGTCAGGATTGTAATTTTTAGTCAGGATTGTAATTTTTAGTCAGGATTGTAATTTTTAGTCAGGATTGTAATTGTAATTGCGATTGTAATTTTTAGTCAGGATTGTAATTTTTAGTCAGGATTGTAATTTTTAGTCAGGATTGTAATTGTAATTGCGATTGTAATTTTTAGTCAGGATTGTAATTGTAATTGCGATTGTAATTTTTAGTTAGGATTGTAATTGTAATTGCGATTGTAATTTTTAGTCAGGATTGTAATTTTTAGTCAGGATTGTAATTTTTAGTCAGGATTGTAATTTTTAGTCAGGATTGTAATTGCGATTGTAATTTTTAGTTAGGATTGTAATTTTTAGTCAGGATTGTAATTGTAATTGCGATTGTAATTTTTAGTTAGGATTGTAATTTTTAGTCAGGATTGTAATTGTAATTGCGATTGTAATTTTTAGTTAGGATTGTAATTTTTAGTCAGGATTGTAATTTTTAGTCAGGATTGTAATTGTAATTGCGATTGTAATTTTTAGTTAGGATTGTAATTTTTAGTCAGGATTGTAATTGCGATTGTAATTTTTAGTTAGGATTGTAATTTTTAGTCAGGATTGTAATTGCGATTGTAATTTTTAGTTAGGATTGTAATTTTTAGTCAGGATTGTAATTGTAATTGCGATTGTAATTTTTAGTTAGGATTGTAATTTTTAGTCAGGATTGTAATTGTAATTGCGATTGTAATTTTTAGTTAGGATTGTAATTTTTAGTCAGGATTGTAATTTTTAGTCAGGATTGTAATTGTAATTGCGATTGTAATTTTTAGTCAGGATTGTAATTTTTAGTCAGGATTGTAATTTTTAGTCAGGATTGTAATTTTTAGTCAGGATTGTAATTTTTAGTCAGGATTGTAATTTTTAGTCAGGATTGTAATTGTAATTGCGATTGTAATTTTTAGTCAGGATTGTAATTGTAATTGCGATTGTAATTTTTAGTTAGGATTGTAATTGTAATTGCGATTGTAATTTTTAGTCAGGATTGTAATTTTTAGTCAGGATTGTAATTGTAATTGCGATTGTAATTTTTAGTCAGGATTGTAATTTTTAGTCAGGATTGTAATTTTTAGTCAGGATTGTAATTTTTAGTCAGGATTGTAATTGTAATTGCGATTGTAATTTTTAGTCAGGATTGTAATTTTTAGTCAGGATTGTAATTTTTAGTCAGGATTGTAATTGTAATTGCGATTGTAATTTTTAGTCAGGATTGTAATTTTTAGTCAGGATTGTAATTTTTAGTCAGGATTGTAATTTTTAGTCAGGATTGTAATTTTTAGTCAGGATTGTAATTGTAATTGAGATTGTAATTTTTAGTCAGGATTGTAATTTTTAGTCAGGATTGTAATATTTAGTCAGGATTGTAATTTTTAGTCAGGATTGTAATTGTAATTGCGATTGTAATTTTTAGTTAGGATTGTAATTTTTAGTCAGGATTGTAATTGTAATTGCGATTGTAATTTTTAGTTAGGATTGTAATTTTTAGTCAGGATTGTAATTTTTAGTCAGGATTGTAATTGTAATTGCGATTGTAATTTTTAGTCAGGATTGTAATTTTTAGTCAGGATTGTAATTTTTAGTCAGGATTGTAATTTTTAGTCAGGATTGTAATTTTTAGTCAGGATTGTAATTGTAATTGCGATTGTAATTTTTAGTCAGGATTGTAATTGTAATTGCGATTGTAATTTTTAGTTAGGATTGTAATTGTAATTGCGATTGTAATTTTTAGTCAGGATTGTAATTTTTAGTCAGGATTGTAATTTTTAGTCAGGATTGTAATTGTAATTGCGATTGTAATTTTTAGTCAGGATTGTAATTGTAATTGCGATTGTAATTTTTAGTTAGGATTGTAATTGTAATTGCGATTGTAAATTTTAGTCAGGATTGTAATTTTTAGTCAGGATTGTAATTTTTAGTCAGGATTGTAATTTTTAGTCAGGATTGTAATTGCGATTGTAATTTTTAGTTAGGATTGTAATTTTTAGTCAGGATTGTAATTGTAATTGCGATTGTAATTTTTAGTTAGGATTGTAATTTTTAGTCAGGATTGTAATTGTAATTGCGATTGTAATTTTTAGTTAGGATTGTAATTTTTAGTCAGGATTGTAATTTTTAGTCAGGATTGTAATTGTAATTGCGATTGTAATTTTTAGTTAGGATTGTAATTTTTAGTCAGGATTGTAATTGCGATTGTAATTTTTAGTTAGGATTGTAATTTTTAGTCAGGATTGTAATTGCGATTGTAATTTTTAGTTAGGATTGTAATTTTTAGTCAGGATTGTAATTGTAATTGCGATTGTAATTTTTAGTTAGGATTGTAATTTTTAGTCAGGATTGTAATTGTAATTGCGATTGTAATTTTTAGTTAGGATTGTAATTTTTAGTCAGGATTGTAATTTTTAGTCAGGATTGTAATTGTAATTGCGATTGTAATTTTTAGTCAGGATTGTAATTTTTAGTCAGGATTGTAATTTTTAGTCAGGATTGTAATTTTTAGTCAGGATTGTAATTTTTAGTCAGGATTGTAATTTTTAGTCAGGATTGTAATTGTAATTGCGATTGTAATTTTTAGTCAGGATTGTAATTGTAATTGCGATTGTAATTTTTAGTTAGGATTGTAATTGTAATTGCGATTGTAATTTTTAGTCAGGATTGTAATTTTTAGTCAGGATTGTAATTGTAATTGCGATTGTAATTTTTAGTCAGGATTGTAATTTTTAGTCAGGATTGTAATTTTTAGTCAGGATTGTAATTTTTAGTCAGGATTGTAATTGTAATTGCGATTGTAATTTTTAGTCAGGATTGTAATTTTTAGTCAGGATTGTAATTTTTAGTCAGGATTGTAATTTTTAGTCAGGATTGTAATTGTAATTGCGATTGTAATTTTTAGTCAGGATTGTAATTTTTAGTCAGGATTGTAATTTTTAGTCAGGATTGTAATTTTTAGTCAGGATTGTAATTTTTAGTCAGGATTGTAATTGTAATTGCGATTGTAATTTTTAGTCAGGATTGTAATTTTTAGTCAGGATTGTAATTTTTAGTCAGGATTGTAATTTTTAGTCAGGATTGTAATTTTTAGTCAGGATTGTAATTGTAATTGCGATTGTAATTTTTAGTCAGGATTGTAATTGTAATTGCGATTGTAATTTTTAGTTAGGATTGTAATTGTAATTGCGATTGTAATTTTTAGTCAGGATTGTAATTTTTAGTCAGGATTGTAATTTTTAGTCAGGATTGTAATTTTTAGTCAGGATTGTAATTGCGATTGTAATTTTTAGTTAGGATTGTAATTTTTAGTCAGGATTGTAATTGTAATTGCGATTGTAATTTTTAGTTAGGATTGTAATTTTTAGTCAGGATTGTAATTGTAATTGCGATTGTAATTTTTAGTTAGGATTGTAATTTTTAGTCAGGATTGTAATTTTTAGTCAGGATTGTAATTGTAATTGCGATTGTAATTTTTAGTTAGGATTGTAATTTTTAGTCAGGATTGTAATTGCGATTGTAATTTTTAGTTAGGATTGTAATTTTTAGTCAGGATTGTAATTTTTAGTCAGGATTGTAATTTTTAGTCAGGATTGTAATTTTTAGTCAGGATTGTAATTGTAATTGCGATTGTAATTTTTAGTCAGGATTGTAATTTTTAGTCAGGATTGTAATTTTTAGTCAGGATTGTAATTTTTAGTCAGGATTGTAATTGTAATTGCGATTGTAATTTTTAGTCAGGATTGTAATTTTTAGTCAGGATTGTAATTTTTAGTCAGGATTGTAATTTTTAGTCAGGATTGTAATTTTTAGTCAGGATTGTAATTTTTAGTCAGGATTGTAATTGTAATTGCGATTGTAATTTTTAGTCAGGATTGTAATTGTAATTGCGATTGTAATTTTTAGTTAGGATTGTAATTGTAATTGCGATTGTAATTTTTAGTCAGGATTGTAATTTTTAGTCAGGATTGTAATTTTTAGTCAGGATTGTAATTTTTAGTCAGGATTGTAATTGTAATTGCGATTGTAATTTTTAGTCAGGATTGTAATTTTTAGTCAGGATTGTAATTTTTAGTCAGGATTGTAATTTTTAGTCAGGATTGTAATTGTAATTGCGATTGTAATTTTTAGTCAGGATTGTAATTTTTAGTCAGGATTGTAATTGTAATTGCGATTGTAATTTTTAGTCAGGATTGTAATTTTTAGTCAGGATTGTAATTGTAATTGCGATTGTAATTTTTAGTTAGGATTGTAATTTTTAGTCAGGATTGTAATTGCGATTGTAATTTTTAGTTAGGATTGTAATTTTTAGTCAGGATTGTAATTGTAATTGCGATTGTAATTTTTAGTTAGGATTGTAATTTTTAGTCAGGATTGTAATTTTTAGTCAGGATTGTAATTGTAATTGCGATTGTAATTTTTAGTCAGGATTGTAATTTTTAGTCAGGATTGTAATTTTTAGTCAGGATTGTAATTTTTAGTCAGGATTGTAATTTTTAGTCAGGATTGTAATTTTTAGTCAGGATTGTAATTGTAATTGCGATTGTAATTTTTAGTCAGGATTGTAATTGTAATTGCGATTGTAATTTTTAGTTAGGATTGTAATTGTAATTGCGATTGTAATTTTTAGTCAGGATTGTAATTTTTAGTCAGGATTGTAATTTTTAGTCAGGATTGTAATTTTTAGTCAGGATTGTAATTGTAATTGCGATTGTAATTTTTAGTCAGGATTGTAATTTTTAGTCAGGATTGTAATTTTTAGTCAGGATTGTAATTTTTAGTCAGGATTGTAATTGTAATTGCGATTGTAATTTTTAGTCAGGATTGTAATTTTTAGTCAGGATTGTAATTTTTAGTCAGGATTGTAATTTTTAGTCAGGATTGTAATTGTAATTGCGATTGTAATTTTTAGTCAGGATTGTAATTTTTAGTCAGGATTGTAATTTTTAGTCAGGATTGTAATTTTTAGTCAGGATTGTAATTTTTAGTCAGGATTGTAATTGTAATTGCGATTGTAATTTTTAGTCAGGATTGTAATTTTTAGTCAGGATTGTAATTTTTAGTCAGGATTGTAATTTTTAGTCAGGATTGTAATTTTTAGTCAGGATTGTAATTGTAATTGCGATTGTAATTTTTAGTCAGGATTGTAATTGTAATTGCGATTGTAATTTTTAGTTAGGATTGTAATTGTAATTGCGATTGTAATTTTTAGTCAGGATTGTAATTTTTAGTCAGGATTGTAATTTTTAGTCAGGATTGTAATTTTTAGTCAGGATTGTAATTGCGATTGTAATTTTTAGTTAGGATTGTAATTTTTAGTCAGGATTGTAATTGTAATTGCGATTGTAATTTTTAGTTAGGATTGTAATTTTTAGTCAGGATTGTAATTGTAATTGCGATTGTAATTTTTAGTTAGGATTGTAATTTTTAGTCAGGATTGTAATTTTTAGTCAGGATTGTAATTGTAATTGCGATTGTAATTTTTAGTTAGGATTGTAATTTTTAGTCAGGATTGTAATTGCGATTGTAATTTTTAGTTAGGATTGTAATTTTTAGTCAGGATTGTAATTTTTAGTCAGGATTGTAATTTTTAGTCAGGATTGTAATTTTTAGTCAGGATTGTAATTGTAATTGCGATTGTAATTTTTAGTCAGGATTGTAATTTTTAGTCAGGATTGTAATTTTTAGTCAGGATTGTAATTTTTAGTCAGGATTGTAATTGTAATTGCGATTGTAATTTTTAGTCAGGATTGTAATTTTTAGTCAGGATTGTAATTTTTAGTCAGGATTGTAATTTTTAGTCAGGATTGTAATTGTAATTGCGATTGTAATTTTTAGTCAGGATTGTAATTTTTAGTCAGGATTGTAATTTTTAGTCAGGATTGTAATTTTTAGTCAGGATTGTAATTTTTAGTCAGGATTGTAATTGTAATTGCGATTGTAATTTTTAGTCAGGATTGTAATTTTTAGTCAGGATTGTAATTTTTAGTCAGGATTGTAATTTTTAGTCAGGATTGTAATTTTTAGTCAGGATTGTAATTGTAATTGCGATTGTAATTTTTAGTCAGGATTGTAATTGTAATTGCGATTGTAATTTTTAGTTAGGATTGTAATTGTAATTGCGATTGTAATTTTTAGTCAGGATTGTAATTTTTAGTCAGGATTGTAATTTTTAGTCAGGATTGTAATTTTTAGTCAGGATTGTAATTGCGATTGTAATTTTTAGTTAGGATTGTAATTTTTAGTCAGGATTGTAATTGTAATTGCGATTGTAATTTTTAGTTAGGATTGTAATTTTTAGTCAGGATTGTAATTGTAATTGCGATTGTAATTTTTAGTTAGGATTGTAATTTTTAGTCAGGATTGTAATTTTTAGTCAGGATTGTAATTGTAATTGCGATTGTAATTTTTAGTTAGGATTGTAATTTTTAGTCAGGATTGTAATTGCGATTGTAATTTTTAGTTAGGATTGTAATTTTTAGTCAGGATTGTAATTGTAATTGCGATTGTAATTTTTAGTTAGGATTGTAATTTTTAGTCAGGATTGTAATTGTAATTGCGATTGTAATTTTTAGTTAGGATTGTAATTTTTAGTCAGGATTGTAATTTTTAGTCAGGATTGTAATTGTAATTGCGATTGTAATTTTTAGTTAGGATTGTAATTTTTAGTCAGGATTGTAATTGTAATTGCGATTGTAATTTTTAGTTAGGATTGTAATTTTTAGTCAGGATTGTAATTTTTAGTCAGGATTGTAATTGTAATTGCGATTGTAATTTTTAGTCAGGATTGTAATTTTTAGTCAGGATTGTAATTTTTAGTCAGGATTGTAATTTTTAGTCAGGATTGTAATTTTTAGTCAGGATTGTAATTGTAATTGCGATTGTAATTTTTAGTCAGGATTGTAATTGTAATTGCGATTGTAATTTTTAGTTAGGATTGTAATTGTAATTGCGATTGTAATTTTTAGTCAGGATTGTAATTTTTAGTCAGGATTGTAATTTTTAGTCAGGATTGTAATTTTTAGTCAGGATTGTAATTTTTAGTCAGGATTGTAATTTTTAGTCAGGATTGTAATTGTAATTGCGATTGTAATTTTTAGTCAGGATTGTAATTTTTAGTCAGGATTGTAATTTTTAGTCAGGATTGTAATTTTTAGTCAGGATTGTAATTGTAATTGCGATTGTAATTTTTAGTCAGGATTGTAATTTTTAGTCAGGATTGTAATTTTTAGTCAGGATTGTAATTTTTAGTCAGGATTGTAATTTTTAGTCAGGATTGTAATTTTTAGTCAGGATTGTAATTTTTAGTCAGGATTGTAATTTTTAGTCAGGATTGTAATTGTAATTGCGATTGTAATTTTTAGTTAGGATTGTAATTTTTAGTCAGGATTGTAATTGTAATTGCGATTGTAATTTTTAGTTAGGATTGTAATTTTTAGTCAGGATTGTAATTGTAATTGCGATTGTAATTTTTAGTTAGGATTGTAATTTTTAGTCAGGATTGTAATTGCGATTGTAATTTTTAGTTAGGATTGTAATTTTTAGTCAGGATTGTAATTGTAATTGCGATTGTAATTTTTAGTTAGGATTGTAATTTTTAGTCAGGATTGTAATTGTAATTGCGATTGTAATTTTTAGTTAGGATTGTAATTTTTAGTCAGGATTGTAATTTTTAGTCAGGATTGTAATTGTAATTGCGATTGTAATTTTTAGTCAGGATTGTAATTTTTAGTCAGGATTGTAATTTTTAGTCAGGATTGTAATTTTTAGTCAGGATTGTAATTGTAATTGCGATTGTAATTTTTAGTCAGGATTGTAATTTTTAGTCAGGATTGTAATTTTTAGTCAGGATTGTAATTTTTAGTCAGGATTGTAATTTTTAGTCAGGATTGTAATTGTAATTGCGATTGTAATTTTTAGTCAGGATTGTAATTGTAATTGCGATTGTAATTTTTAGTTAGGATTGTAATTGTAATTGCGATTGTAATTTTTAGTCAGGATTGTAATTTTTAGTCAGGATTGTAATTTTTAGTCAGGATTGTAATTTTTAGTCAGGATTGTAATTGCGATTGTAATTTTTAGTTAGGATTGTAATTTTTAGTCAGGATTGTAATTGTAATTGCGATTGTAATTTTTAGTTAGGATTGTAATTTTTAGTCAGGATTGTAATTGTAATTGCGATTGTAATTTTTAGTTAGGATTGTAATTTTTAGTCAGGATTGTAATTTTTAGTCAGGATTGTAATTGTAATTGCGATTGTAATTTTTAGTTAGGATTGTAATTTTTAGTCAGGATTGTAATTGCGATTGTAATTTTTAGTTAGGATTGTAATTTTTAGTCAGGATTGTAATTGTAATTGCGATTGTAATTTTTAGTTAGGATTGTAATTTTTAGTCAGGATTGTAATTGTAATTGCGATTGTAATTTTTAGTTAGGATTGTAATTTTTAGTCAGGATTGTAATTTTTAGTCAGGATTGTAATTGTAATTGCGATTGTAATTTTTAGTCAGGATTGTAATTTTTAGTCAGGATTGTAATTTTTAGTCAGGATTGTAATTTTTAGTCAGGATTGTAATTGTAATTGCGATTGTAATTTTTAGTCAGGATTGTAATTTTTAGTCAGGATGTAATTTTTAGTCAGGATTGTAATTTTTAGTCAGGATTGTAATTTTTAGTCAGGATTGTAATTGTAATTGCGATTGTAATTTTTAGTCAGGATTGTAATTGTAATTGCGATTGTAATTTTTAGTTAGGATTGTAATTGTAATTGCGATTGTAATTTTTAGTCAGGATTGTAATTTTTAGTCAGGATTGTAATTTTTAGTCAGGATTGTAATTTTTAGTCAGGATTGTAATTTTTAGTCAGGGTTGTAATTTTTAGTCAGGATTGTAATTGTAATTGCGATTGTAATTTTTAGTCAGGATTGTAATTGTAATTGCGATTGTAATTTTTAGTCAGGATTGTAATTTTTAGTCAGGATTGTAATTTTTAGTCAGGATTGTAATTTTTAGTCAGGATTGTAATTGCGATTGTAATTTTTAGTTAGGATTGTAATTTTTAGTCAGGATTGTAATTGTAATTGCGATTGTAATTTTTAGTTAGGATTGTAATTTTTAGTCAGGATTGTAATTGTAATTGCGATTGTAATTTTTAGTTAGGATTGTAATTTTTAGTCAGGATTGTAATTTTTAGTCAGGATTGTAATTGTAATTGCGATTGTAATTTTTAGTTAGGATTGTAATTTTTAGTCAGGATTGTAATTCCGATTGTAATTTTTAGTTAGGATTGTAATTTTTAGTCAGGATTGTAATTGTAATTGCGATTGTAATTTTTAGTTAGGATTGTAATTTTTAGTCAGGATTGTAATTGTAATTGCGATTGTAATTTTTAGTTAGGATTGTAATTTTTAGTCAGGATTGTAATTTTTAGTCAGGATTGTAATTGTAATTGCGATTGTAATTTTTAGTCAGGATTGTAATTTTTAGTCAGGATTGTAATTTTTAGTCAGGATTGTAATTTTTAGTCAGGATTGTAATTGTAATTGCGATTGTAATTTTTAGTCAGGATTGTAATTTTTAGTCAGGATTGTAATTTTTAGTCAGGATTGTAATTGTAATTGCGATTGTAATTTTTAGTCAGGATTGTAATTGTAATTGCGATTGTAATTTTTAGTTAGGATTGTAATTGTAATTGCGATTGTAATTTTTAGTCAGGATTGTAATTTTTAGTCAGGATTGTAATTTTTAGTCAGGATTGTAATTTTTAGTCAGGATTGTAATTTTTAGTCAGGATTGTAATTGTAATTGCGATTGTAATTTTTAGTCAGGATTGTAATTTTTAGTCAGGATTGTAATTTTTAGTCAGGATTGTAATTTTTAGTCAGGATTGTAATTGTAATTGCGATTGTAATTTTTAGTCAGGATTGTAATTTTTAGTCAGGATTGTAATTTTTAGTCAGGATTGTAATTTTTAGTCAGGATTGTAATTTTTAGTCAGGATTGTAATTGTAATTGCGATTGTAATTTTTAGTCAGGATTGTAATTTTTAGTCAGGATTGTAATTTTTAGTCAGGATTGTAATTTTTAGTCAGGATTGTAATTGTAATTGCGATTGTAATTTTTAGTCAGGATTGTAATTGTAATTGCGATTGTAATTTTTAGTTAGGATTGTAATTGTAATTGCGATTGTAATTTTTAGTCAGGATTGTAATTTTTAGTCAGGATTGTAATTTTTAGTCAGGATTGTAATTTTTAGTCAGGATTGTAATTGCGATTGTAATTTTTAGTTAGGATTGTAATTTTTAGTCAGGATTGTAATTGTAATTGCGATTGTAATTTTTAGTTAGGATTGTAATTTTTAGTCAGGATTGTAATTGTAATTGCGATTGTAATTTTTAGTTAGGATTGTAATTTTTAGTCAGGATTGTAATTTTTAGTCAGGATTGTAATTGTAATTGCGATTGTAATTTTTAGTTAGGATTGTAATTTTTAGTCAGGATTGTAATTGCGATTGTAATTTTTAGTTAGGATTGTAATTTTTAGTCAGGATTGTAATTGTAATTGCGATTGTAATTTTTAGTTAGGATTGTAATTTTTAGTCAGGATTGTAATTGTAATTGCGATTGTAATTTTTAGTTAGGATTGTAATTTTTAGTCAGGATTGTAATTTTTAGTCAGGATTGTAATTGTAATTGCGATTGTAATTTTTAGTCAGGATTGTAATTTTTAGTCAGGATTGTAATTTTTAGTCAGGATTGTAATTTTTAGTCAGGATTGTAATTGTAATTGCGATTGTAATTTTTAGTCAGGATTGTAATTTTTAGTCAGGATTGTAATTTTTAGTCAGGATTGTAATTGTAATTGCGATTGTAATTTTTAGTCAGGATTGTAATTGTAATTGCGATTGTAATTTTTAGTCAGGATTGTAATTGCGATTGTAATTTTTAGTTAGGATTGTAATTTTTAGTCAGGATTGTAATTGTAATTGCGATTGTAATTTTTAGTTAGGATTGTAATTTTTAGTCAGGATTGTAATTGTAATTGCGATTGTAATTTTTAGTTAGGATTGTAATTTTTAGTCAGGATTGTAATTTTTAGTCAGGATTGTAATTGTAATTGCGATTGTAATTTTTAGTCAGGATTGTAATTTTTAGTCAGGATTGTAATTTTTAGTCAGGATTGTAATTTTTAGTCAGGATTGTAATTGTAATTGCGATTGTAATTTTTAGTCAGGATTGTAATTTTTAGTCAGGATTGTAATTTTTAGTCAGGATTGTAATTTTTAGTCAGGATTGTAATTTTTAGTCAGGATTGTAATTGTAATTGCGATTGTAATTTTTAGTCAGGATTGTAATTGTAATTGCGATTGTAATTTTTAGTTAGGATTGTAATTGTAATTGCGATTGTAATTTTTAGTCAGGATTGTAATTTTTAGTCAGGATTGTAATTTTTAGTCAGGATTGTAATTTTTAGTCAGGATTGTAATTGCGATTGTAATTTTTAGTTAGGATTGTAATTTTTAGTCAGGATTGTAATTGTAATTGCGATTGTAATTTTTAGTTAGGATTGTAATTTTTAGTCAGGATTGTAATTTTTAGTCAGGATTGTAATTTTTAGTCAGGATTGTAATTGTAATTGCGATTGTAATTTTTAGTTAGGATTGTAATTTTTAGTCAGGATTGTAATTGCGATTGTAATTTTTAGTTAGGATTGTAATTTTTAGTCAGGATTGTAATTGTAATTGCGATTGTAATTTTTAGTTAGGATTGTAATTTTTAGTCAGGATTGTAATTGTAATTGCGATTGTAATTTTTAGTTAGGATTGTAATTTTTAGTCAGGATTGTAATTTTTAGTCAGGATTGTAATTGTAATTGCGATTGTAATTTTTAGTCAGGATTGTAATTTTTAGTCAGGATTGTAATTTTTAGTCAGGATTGTAATTTTTAGTCAGGATTGTAATTGTAATTGCGATTGTAATTTTTAGTCAGGATTGTAATTTTTAGTCAGGATGTAATTTTTAGTCAGGATTGTAATTTTTAGTCAGGATTGTAATTTTTAGTCAGGATTGTAATTGTAATTGCGATTGTAATTTTTAGTCAGGATTGTAATTGTAATTGCGATTGTAATTTTTAGTTAGGATTGTAATTGTAATTGCGATTGTAATTTTTAGTTAGGATTGTAATTTTTAGTCAGGATTGTAATTGCGATTGTAATTTTTAGTTAGGATTGTAATTTTTAGTCAGGATTGTAATTGTAATTGCGATTGTAATTTTTAGTTAGGATTGTAATTGTAATTGCGATTGTAATTTTTAGTTAGGATTGTAATTTTTAGTCAGGATTGTAATTGCGATTGTAATTTTTAGTTAGGATTGTAATTTTTAGTCAGGATTGTAATTGTAATTGCGATTGTAATTTTTAGTTAGGATTGTAATTTTTAGTCAGGATTGTAATTGTAATTGCGATTGTAATTTTTAGTTAGGATTGTAATTTTTAGTCAGGATTGTAATTTTTAGTCAGGATTGTAATTGTAATTGCGATTGTAATTTTTAGTCAGGATTGTAATTTTTAGTCAGGATTGTAATTTTTAGTCAGGATTGTAATTTTTAGTCAGGATTGTAATTGTAATTGCGATTGTAATTTTTAGTCAGGATTGTAATTGTAATTGCGATTGTAATTTTTAGTCAGGATTGTAATTTTTAGTCAGGATTGTAATTTTTAGTCAGGATTGTAATTTTTAGTCAGGATTGTAATTGCGATTGTAATTTTTAGTTAGGATTGTAATTTTTAGTCAGGATTGTAATTGTAATTGCGATTGTAATTTTTGGTTAGGATTGTAATTTTTAGTCAGGATTGTAATTGTAATTGCGATTGTAATTTTTAGTTAGGATTGTAATTTTTAGTCAGGATTGTAATTTTTAGTCAGGATTGTAATTGTAATTGCGATTGTAATTTTTAGTTAGGATTGTAATTTTTAGTCAGGATTGTAATTGCGATTGTAATTTTTAGTTAGGATTGTAATTTTTAGTCAGGATTGTAATTGTAATTGCGATTGTAATTTTTAGTTAGGATTGTAATTTTTAGTCAGGATTGTAATTGTAATTGCGATTGTAATTTTTAGTTAGGATTGTAATTTTTAGTCAGGATTGTAATTTTTAGTCAGGATTGTAATTGTAATTGCGATTGTAATTTTTAGTCAGGATTGTCATTTTTAGTCAGGATTGTAATTTTTAGTCAGGATTGTAATTTTTAGTCAGGATTGTAATTGTAATTGCGATTGTAATTTTTAGTCAGGATTGTAATTTTTAGTCAGGATTGTAATTTTTAGTCAGGATTGTAATTGTAATTGCGATTGTAATTTTTAGTCAGGATTGTAATTGTAATTGCGATTGTAATTTTTAGTTTGGATTGTAATTGTAATTGCGATTGTAATTTTTAGTCAGGATTGTAATTTTTAGTCAGGATTGTAATTTTTAGTCAGGATTGTAATTTTTAGTCAGGATTGTAATTTTTAGTCAGGATTGTAATTTTTAGTCAGGATTGTAATTTTTAGTCAGGATTGTAATTGTAATTGCGATTGTAATTTTTAGTCAGGATTGTAATTTTTAGTCAGGATTGTAATTTTTAGTCAGGATTGTAATTTTTAGTCAGGATTGTAATTGTAATTGCGATTGTAATTTTTAGTCAGGATTGTAATTTTTAGTCAGGATTGTAATTTTTAGTCAGGATTGTAATTTTTAGTCAGGATTGTAATTTTTAGTCAGGATTGTAATTGTAATTGCGATTGTAATTTTTAGTCAGGATTGTAATTTTTAGTCAGGATTGTAATTTTTAGTCAGGATTGTAATTTTTAGTCAGGATTGTAATTTTTAGTCAGGATTGTAATTGTAATTGCGATTGTAATTTTTAGTCAGGATTGTAATTGTAATTGCGATTGTAATTTTTAGTTAGGATTGTAATTGTAATTGCGATTGTAATTTTTAGTCAGGATTGTAATTTTTAGTCAGGATTGTAATTTTTAGTCAGGATTGTAATTTTTAGTCAGGATTGTAATTGCGATTGTAATTTTTAGTTAGGATTGTAATTTTTAGTCAGGATTGTAATTGTAATTGCGATTGTAATTTTTAGTTAGGATTGTAATTTTTAGTCAGGATTGTAATTGTAATTGCGATTGTAATTTTTAGTTAGGATTGTAATTTTTAGTCAGGATTGTAATTTTTAGTCAGGATTGTAATTGTAATTGCGATTGTAATTTTTAGTTAGGATTGTAATTTTTAGTCAGGATTGTAATTGCGATTGTAATTTTTAGTTAGGATTGTAATTTTTAGTCAGGATTGTAATTGTAATTGCGATTGTAATTTTTAGTTAGGATTGTAATTTTTAGTCAGGATTGTAATTGTAATTGCGATTGTAATTTTTAGTTAGGATTGTAATTTTTAGTCAGGATTGTAATTTTTAGTCAGGATTGTAATTGTAATTGCGATTGTAATTTTTAGTCAGGATTGTAATTTTTAGTCAGGATTGTAATTTTTAGTCAGGATTGTAATTTTTAGTCAGGATTGTAATTGTAATTGCGATTGTAATTTTTAGTCAGGATTGTAATTTTTAGTCAGGATTGTAATTTTTAGTCAGGATTGTAATTTTTAGTCAGGATTGTAATTTTTAGTCAGGATTGTAATTGTAATTGCGATTGTAATTTTTAGTCAGGATTGTAATTGTAATTGCGATTGTAATTTTTAGTTAGGATTGTAATTGTAATTGCGATTGTAATTTTTAGTCAGGATTGTAATTTTTAGTCAGGATTGTAATTTTTAGTCAGGATTGTAATTTTTAGTCAGGATTGTAATTTTTAGTCAGGATTGTAATTGTAATTGCGATTGTAATTTTTAGTCAGGATTGTAATTTTTAGTCAGGATTGTAATTTTTAGTCAGGATTGTAATTTTTAGTCAGGATTGTAATTTTTAGTCAGGATTGTAATTTTTAGTCAGGATTGTAATTTTTAGTCAGGATTGTAATTTTTAGTCAGGATTGTAATTTTTAGTCAGGATTGTAATTGTAATTGCGATTGTAATTTTTAGTTAGGATTGTAATTTTTAGTCAGGATTGTAATTTTTAGTCAGGATTGTAATTGTAATTGCGATTGTAATTTTTAGTCAGGATTGTAATTGTAATTGCGATTGTAATTTTTAGTCAGGATTGTAATTGTAATTGCGATTGTAATTTTTAGTCAGGATTGTAATTGTAATTGCGATTGTAATTTTTAGTTAGGATTGTAATTTTTAGTCAGGATTGTAATTTTTAGTTAGGATTGTAATTTTTAGTCAGGATTGTAATTGTAATTGCGATTGTAATTTTTAGTTAGGATTGTAATTTTTAGTCAGGATTGTAATTGTAATTGCGATTGTAATTTTTAGTTAGGATTGTAATTTTTAGTCAGGATTGTAATTGTAATTGCGATTGTAATTTTTAGTTAGGATTGTAATTTTTAGTCAGGATTGTAATTGTAATTGCGATTGTAATTTTTAGTTAGGATTGTAATTTTTAGTCAGGATTGTAATTGTAATTGCGATTGTAATTTTTAGTTAGGATTGTAATTTTTAGTCAGGATTGTAATTTTTAGTCAGGATTGTAATTGTAATTGCGATTGTAATTTTTAGTTAGGATTGTAATTTTTAGTCAGGATTGTAATTGTAATTGCGATTGTAATTTTTAGTTAGGATTGTAATTTTTAGTCAGGATTGTAATTGTAATTGCGATTGTAATTTTTAGTTAGGATTGTAATTTTTAGTCAGGATTGTAATTGTAATTGCGATTGTAATTTTTAGTTAGGATTGTAATTTTTAGTCAGGATTGTAATTGTAATTGCGATTGTAATTTTTAGTCAGGATTGTAATTGTAATTGCGATTGTAATTTTTAGTCAGGATTGTAATTGTAATTGCGATTGTAATTTTTAGTTAGGATTGTAATTTTTAGTCAGGATTGTAATTTTTAGTCAGGATTGTAATTGTAATTGCGATTGTAATTTTTAGTCAGGATTGTAATTGTAATTGCGATTGTAATTTTTAGTCAGGATTGTAATTGTAATTGCGATTGTAATTTTTAGTCAGGATTGTAATTGTAATTGCGATTGTAATTTTTAGTTAGGATTGTAATTTTTAGTCAGGATTGTAATTTTTAGTTAGGATTGTAATTTTTAGTCAGGATTGTAATTGTAATTGCGATTGTAATTTTTAGTTAGGATTGTAATTTTTAGTCAGGATTGTAATTGTAATTGCGATTGTAATTTTTAGTTAGGATTGTAATTTTTAGTCAGGATTGTAATTGTAATTGCGATTGTAATTTTTAGTTAGGATTGTAATTTTTAGTCAGGATTGTAATTGTAATTGCGATTGTAATTTTTAGTTAGGATTGTAATTTTTAGTCAGGATTGTAATTTTTAGTCAGGATTGTAATTGTAATTGCGATTGTAATTTTTAGTTAGGATTGTAATTTTTAGTCAGGATTGTAATTGTAATTGCGATTGTAATTTTTAGTTAGGATTGTAATTTTTAGTCAGGATTGTAATTGTAATTGCGATTGTAATTTTTAGTTAGGATTGTAATTTTTAGTCAGGATTGTAATTGTAATTGCGATTGTAATTTTTAGTTAGGATTGTAATTTTTAGTCAGGATTGTAATTGTAATTGCGATTGTAATTTTTAGTCAGGATTGTAATTGTAATTGCGATTGTAATTTTTAGTCAGGATTGTAATTGTAATTGCGATTGTAATTTTTAGTTAGGATTGTAATTTTTAGTCAGGATTGTAATTTTTAGTCAGGATTGTAATTGTAATTGCGATTGTAATTTTTAGTCAGGATTGTAATTGTAATTGCGATTGTAATTTTTAGTCAGGATTGTAATTGTAATTGCGATTGTAATTTTTAGTCAGGATTGTAATTGTAATTGCGATTGTAATTTTTAGTTAGGATTGTAATTTTTAGTCAGGATTGTAATTTTTAGTTAGGATTGTAATTTTTAGTCAGGATTGTAATTGTAATTGCGATTGTAATTTTTAGTTAGGATTGTAATTTTTAGTCAGGATTGTAATTGTAATTGCGATTGTAATTTTTAGTTAGGATTGTAATTTTTAGTCAGGATTGTAATTGTAATTGCGATTGTAATTTTTAGTTAGGATTGTAATTTTTAGTCAGGATTGTAATTGTAATTGCGATTGTAATTTTTAGTTAGGATTGTAATTTTTAGTCAGGATTGTAATTTTTAGTCAGGATTGTAATTGTAATTGCGATTGTAATTTTTAGTTAGGATTGTAATTTTTAGTCAGGATTGTAATTGTAATTGCGATTGTAATTTTTAGTTAGGATTGTAATTTTTAGTCAGGATTGTAATTGTAATTGCGATTGTAATTTTTAGTTAGGATTGTAATTTTTAGTCAGGATTGTAATTGTAATTGCGATTGTAATTTTTAGTTAGGATTGTAATTTTTAGTCAGGATTGTAATTGTAATTGCGATTGTAATTTTTAGTCAGGATTGTAATTGTAATTGCGATTGTAATTTTTAGTCAGGATTGTAATTGTAATTGCGATTGTAATTTTTAGTTAGGATTGTAATTTTTAGTCAGGATTGTAATTTTTAGTCAGGATTGTAATTGTAATTGCGATTGTAATTTTTAGTTAGGATTGTAATTTTTAGTCAGGATTATAATTTTTAGTCAGGATTGTAATTGTAATTGCGATTGTAATTTTTAGTCAGGATTGTAATTGTAATTGCGATTGTAATTTTTAGTCAGGATTGTAATTGTAATTGCGATTGTAATTTTTAGTTAGGATTGTAATTTTTAGTCAGGATTGTAATTTTTAGTCAGGATTGTAATTGTAATTGCGATTGTAATTTTTAGTTAGGATTGTAATTTTTAGTCAGGATTGTAATTTTTATCAGGATTGTAATTGTAATTGCGATTGTAATTTTTAGTCAGGATTGTAATTGTAATTGCGATTGTAATTTTTAGTCAGGATTGTAATTGTAATTGCGATTGTAATTTTTAGTTAGGATTGTAATTTTTAGTCAGGATTGTAATTTTTAGTCAGGATTGTAATTGTAATTGCGATTGTAATTTTTAGTTAGGATTGTAATTTTTAGTCAGGATTGTAATTGTAATTGCGATTGTAATTTTTAGTTAGGATTGTAATTTTTAGTCAGGATTGTAATTGTAATTGCGATTGTAATTTTTAGTTAGGATTGTAATTTTTAGTCAGGATTGTAATTGTAATTGCGATTGTAATTTTTAGTTAGGATTAAAAATGAAATGATTTCAACCCAAAAAATAATCAATTGAACTCACCTTTGATCCATTCTTGGCAGTTCCGGACTATCCGGCCTGTGCTTTGTCCTCAGCCCCCCATGTAAATCACTCTTCTCCCCATAGATAATCAATTTGTGCTTTGAGCCGAGTCGATGCGGTTGCCGTGTGTCCCGGGTGAGCCAATAGCTGATGGCCAATCGGCCCTCCTTCACATCGTATTCGTCCACGCGCAAATAGTTGGCCGATTGTTTGGCCATTTGCATTGCCTGGCAATAGAGCACATCCAGCTGGAGGGACCGACAAAAATGATGAAGCAGGGTGTAGGCTTCCAGTAAAGGCTTAAAAAGTTGAAATTGTATTTTTATTTTATTAAGTGAAAACTTTTTTTGTGGAAAAATTTGTATTTTTAAGCAAAAAACTTAGACAAATAAGACCTGTCGTGAATAATGCCTAATATTTGAATCTAAATTTAAATCTACTATAAGCCTAATAATAAACCCCAACAATTTGTTATGGCCAAATTATGGCCTGGAAAAAATTATTTTCAATATGAAAAGTTTTAGTCAATTTAGTTCGTTTTTTCTGCAATTTAATATTATTTATTTTGTTAATTTATTTAATTAATTTTTTGTATAAAATTCTGAAAATATATTAAATTAATATTAAGATCATTTTTAATTTTGAATTAAATAAAATATGCTTTTTTTACTTAAAAATTTTAAATCATTTAACGCCTAAAAAATTTAATTTTAATAAATTTTTTGAATAAATGGAATTAACTAATTATTTCACCCCAAATTTAAATAATAGTTGCGCCCACCTTTTTCCCATTGTTCAGTCGTTCTTGGACCATTTGATGAAGGAAATTAACCTGCGTGCAAAAAAATACTCAATAATATTTAAAATTTTTTTCGTTACCTGAAGAGGATGAACCAACCGTTGGCCTTGGCCCACCTCCGCATTCTCGACCAGAATTCGAATGTTCAAAAGGCACCATTTTGTTTGGGGTTTATCCCCCAATCGAGTTAAAGCCATTTCGAATTCGTTTGGCACAACGAGGGTGGCCTACAAAAATTTTGAAAACAAAATTATTAAATATATTTTTATTATTTTTCTTATAAATTAATTAATTTTTAATATTTTTAGATTAAATAAATTTTAATATTTTTAGGTAGATAAATTTAAAATTTTTTAGCCTTAACTTTATATCATTTCTATTTTTGTAATTTTTGTCAAAAAATCTTAATTTTATTTTTACTTCTCCGAAATGATTTTCTTCTTTTCTTAATAATTTGTTTAAAAATTAAATGAATGAAAATGTTAATTTTTTGAGATTTGAGTAATCCTCTCGTCTTCCTTTTTGCGATGCTGAAATTAAAAAACGCCTTATTAAATATAAAAAAACGTTTTTTTTTTGAAATATTTCACAATTTTTTTTCCATATTTTTAAAGATTTGGATTAAACATTAAATATTGAAAAAATTAAAATGTAAATTCGATTTTTATAAATTCTCCAAATTAAATTTATTTATTAAAAACGCACAATTCCATTGCGAATTGTGATTTGCTGGATCCGAGGCGACAGCTCTTCGGCGGATTGACACAAATGGAATTCAAGCACTCGATTCAATCGCCGCAGGGTCAATCGCTGTTCGCGTCCTTCCAGCGGAGGAATTGAAATGAAACGGTCCTGGAAAATGAACAGTAAAATAATAAATAAATCACAATTCGAAGGGAAATTTATTTAGAATTTTTGGAATTTTTGAAGGTAAAAATGGCATTTTTGAATATTTTAAATTAAAAAAATTATTCTGAAAATTTTTAGTATTTTTTTTTGGCTATTTTTGAAGGCAAATATTGCATTTTCTAAAGGTTTTAGATTTTCTAAAATTTTGTTTTTTAAATTGAAAAATATCACCCTCTAATTTCGATTCCTAATATAGTTTTAGAGTCTCTGAAGAAAATATTTAAAAAATTTCTGTGAGATCGAACCACCTTGATATTCTGCGGCAATCTGGGATAGGTGCCCAGTGTGAGCACATCAACGGCTTGGGGCACTTGGAAAACGGGCAATCTGTGCAAAATAGGGGGAATATCAATTTATGGTAGAAATTTAGGGCTAGGTGGTTTTTAAGCCATGGTTTAGGAAGGATGGGGTTTTTAAAAAGGAACCCATAGCTCGGTAAGGGGGAGGGTCATCATGGGTGGCTGGTTGGTGGTGTGCGAAGTCCACCTTAATTTTTCATGCGTAGTCCCAATTTCAGATTTTTTGCGCCGCAGGCGAAAATTTAGGGCCAAAAACAACCCCGCAGAGTAAAATTTGACCTAAAAATGGCCGCGCAGCGAAAAATTTTCCAATTTTTCCGAAAAATTTTTCAATTTTTTCCTTCCTCCCACTGCTCAGTGCGTGGTTCCCGCCCGGTAAATCCCCTGATGGTGCTGCGTTGTGACCCCACCCTTGCCGAGCTATGAAGGAACCTACTAATTTAGTAAAAATTTCAGAGCCCCGGTTGATATTTCGACATGCAATTTTTGCAGGAGATTACCATAAATTTGCTTTTGTGTAGGGAATTATTAAATTTTTAGAAATTCAAAGAATTCATTTTTCGCCATAATTTTAGAAAAAAATTCATTCAAATAAATTTTAAAAAATTAATTATATTATGGCTTATTTTTGAATTAAAAATTTAAGAAAATTAAATTAAAATTGAAAAAAAAAGTTTTTTTAAATTTTCTTCCTTTTTTCGAATTATGAAAAACTTATTTGTTAGAAAAATTTAATATTCTAAAATTGAAAAAAAAAAATATGAAATATTTTTAACCAAAAATTAATCAGTCAGAATAATTAAATTATCAATCGGATAAATTAATTTTTTCAAAATATATTTTTCAAAATAATTTATTACCTCGCATTCGGCAATTCATTCCTCGCAATTTCCACCAATCTGTCGGCCGTTTCCACATACCGTGCCGCCTGCTCATCCAACAAATAGCGGCTAAAAAAATAGGCAAAAATTAATTCAAAATAGTCAAAATTAATATAAAAAAATACTCAAAAATGGCTAAAAAATTAACTAAAAAATAATCAAAAATGGCCAAAAAAATGAATAAAAATGATTAAAAATGGCCAAAAATTAATTCA
This sequence comes from Pratylenchus scribneri, assembly GCA_030063045.1. NCBI lineage: Eukaryota > Metazoa > Nematoda > Chromadorea > Rhabditida > Pratylenchidae > Pratylenchus > Pratylenchus scribneri. The sequence goes on from JAQSEB010000214.1 coordinate 194,512, forward strand.
AAAAATACTCAAAAATTGTCAAAAAAAAAATTAATTAAAAATACTCAAAAATGTTTAAAGATTAATTAAAAATACTCAAAAATGTTTAAAGATTAATTAAAAATACTCAAAAATGTTTAAAGATTAATTAAAAATACTCAAAAATGTTTAAAGATTAATTAAAAATACTCAAAAATGTTTAAAGATTAATTAAAAATACTCAAAAATGTTTAAAGATTAATTAAAAATACTCAAAAATGTTTAAAGATTAATTAAAAATATTCAAAAATGGTCAAAAAATTAATTCAAAAACTAAAAAAATGGCAAAAATTAATTTAAAAATGGCCAAAAAATTAATTAAAAAATAATTAAGCCAAAGAATTAATTAAAAAATACTCAAAAATTGCCAAAAAAATTAATCGAAAAATAATAAAATCCAAGCAACTCACATTGAAATAAGAGGCTCAAATTTTTTGTACGTTTTCAGCCAACGGACAATGGCCAAAATGCGAACGAAAATGAGGCGAGTGGAATGGGCGAATTGCACAACGCTGAGTTTGCGTTCCTCCTGACGTTTGCGCAAATTCAACTCGGTGAGGAGGTGCAGTTCATGGAGGGTTTTGTGGATGGCAAAATCGAGGAGTAGGGACAATGCCACGGTCGGCGGGCCACAATTGGCGGGCACCGAGGGGAGGAGGGCCTTAAATTGTTTTGTGATGATTTTAGTAGAATTTAATTAGGGCAAATTTTGGGTAAACTTAAAATTTATAAAGGTGGGAAAGTCAAAATTTTATAAAATTTTTATTTCTTCTTTAAAATAAATTTATATCGATTTGGTTATAGTTATATACAACAATTATGGTTGTGATTTGAAAAATTTTTTAGTCATTTTTATTTAAATTTAGCATTAAAAATGAAGAAAAAAAGACCATAGACAAAAAAATGTAGAGGAAAATTTGTGCAAAATTATTAATTTTTTCCACTATAATAGAGAAAATCTATGAGGTAGTAAAAACTCTTTTAGATTTATTAAAACGCCGAAAAATTTTGCAAAAATTCAAATTATTAATAAATTTGCAAAAATTCAAATTATTCTTTCCCTAAACCTTAAGTTTCTTTTACTTAAAATTAATAAGGCAAAATGTCTAAAGGAAAGAGCCTTTGAATTTTAAACATAATCAAATAATTCATCTAGATCTTTCGATTGGATTTTGGGTATAAGGTTTAGGGTCCAGAATAGACTAAACAATTTTTTCGGTAAATTCAATATTTCTCATTGATTATTCGCCTTAAAAATATTTTTATTAACCCATTTTGACTCACATTGTATCAAATTTGCCTGAACCTGCTCCGATTGGATATAGCTGCCGGCGTAGAACAGTCCAATGATGATGACGAGCATTGTTGCGGAGAAGGCGACCACTCGAATGTCCTGCCGATCGTCCACCTTCGGATCGGTACAGCCCCACACATGTTGCCAAAGATTGAAGGTGTCATTCATCTATGTGGGGGCAGAGGGTTTTAGGATGAAACATTACACTATTTTAGAGGGTGGGGAGGGTTTTAGGGTGAAACATCTGCCATTTAAAGGAAGTTAAATAATTTTAAAAGGAAAGAATTTTAAATTCCCAATTAAAATTATAAATTTAAACGGATTAATTGGGAACGAATTTAGAGGTTTTGACCTATTTTTTGGTACTTTTGAATCAGGTTTGATGAGAACAGAACATAAAAATAATTTTTTTAAACATTTATTTTAGGACATGTTTTTAATGTAATTTTTGGCTTTTTTTTACTTATTTTGGTACTTTTTCAACGGAAAATTTCATTTAGAAAAATGCAAAAAAAAACCAAAAATCACCTATTTTGAGGTTTCCGAAACCTTTTTTGGTTTTATGGAAAAAAATAGGTCCCAATTTTGGGATTTTTGGACCTGAAAATCCACTCCATACGGATTACTAGAGAATAAACCGATTAAAAATTGAAAAAAAAATATGAATTTTATTGAACTGCCTCAGCCAAGGAAACTTGTCATTCACGTTGGGTTCAGACCCGAAAGATGGAAAATCAAGCGAATTTCATCATTGGCCGTTCAATAAAATTACCCTCCTCCAAGCGGACTCGAACCCGCAACCTATTGGACTTCCCTACCAATGACATTACCAAATAGGCTAAAACAAATCATTGAACTGGAGTCAATTTTTTAGCATTTAATTAAGGGGAGGAAATTTCTATCCCAAAAAGTAGTTTTTGCCTTTTAATAAATCAGAAACTGGTTTTAGACCATACAAACCTTATACCAATTTGTAGATCTCATCGAGACGCATCTTTTGACATATAAATTCTTATGATTTGGTCAAAATTAAACGGCATTAAACCGTATAAACCATATTTCTAGTTTTTGGTTTAAATACTTTAATTTTGTGACAAAACCTGACAATTTATATAACAACCGATGCGTCTCGGTGAGATCTACAAATTGGTATAAGGTTTGTAGGGTCTAAAACCGTTTTCTTGATTTATTAGAAGTGAAAAACTAACTTTTTAGGTCTTAAAAAGGAACACAAACCATTGCCTCCACATCAACGCAAAAATCCACATCCGGTTTGGTGTAAATTTTCCAAAAATGATTGTACAGTTTATTGTATTCATCGGTGCAATTTTTGCAGATTTCCTCGAACACTTGGCTGCTCACATTGTCCACACATGTTCGCCAATTTTGGAGAAGTGCGGCGAATTTTTGCTGAAATTTTTGAGACATTTAAAAATATTAAATTATCAAAAAAAAACGAACCGTTTTGTTGTCCAAATCAAGCACCGTGGAATTCTCATGTTCAAAGTCCCAATGAATTTTGAGACATGCTTAAATGGGAAAGAAAACATGAAATTAGTTGTTTTTATAAATTGATGGTCCAAACTATTCAGCTTAGCCAAAAGATAAAATTCTATGAGAAAAATTAAAGCCTTGAAATTAACTCTTCCAATTCCTTAAAGCCTAATCAGTCAAAATTAAGAGAAATAAAGCGGCCTAGTCCCTAGTGTGGTAGTAACCCCCCCCCCCCCCCCCATACAATGGCCAATCCAAAATAATAAATGAAACCCTGGATACATTCATGAATATAGCTAATAAAGAATTATTCGGGTACTAATGGAGATTGGCCCCTACCTGGGAAAGAGGATGACGATGATGAAGAAGAACACCTAAACTTCATCTTCTTCTTCTTTATCATCATCCTTTCCCATGTAGGGGCCAATCTCCATTAGTACCATTATTCGCTATCTTTAAATCCTTTGCTTTAGCCATTTTTTTGGCTTTGAAGTCTACAAATCCCTTTCTTTTTTGAGCAAAACTCGTTACAAATTTTAATATGTATAAGAGAGGTCAACTTGTATATTTGAATTTAACAATTTCTTTCTCAACCTTCATCCAGAGCCCCTACTTCTAATGCCTTCTTCTGAGAACATCCCCAGTAATAAACTAACATTCGCATCTGGAGGCCTCCCAAATTTTGTTGGTCAACTCCAATGCCAATTCGTGACTGTAGCTGAGCACATAGTTCTCTTAAAACATTAAATTTTTATGTTGATCGAAAAAAATGAGATTAACCGTAAATCACTGTAGTGCAAGTTTTGTTATCCGCCGAAAAGACATGATCCTAAATATAAATGTGGATTTTTGGCTAATAAGTGGAAAAGTGGAAACCAAATGTTGAGTTCGATATTCCTCCTGTTTGAAATTGATGTACTGATCAATGCAACCTATGCATACACTGGGTGGAGCCTGCAGTGAATAATTAATTATTTATAAAATTTTATTCATTTATTGATTTAAGAAGGTCATTGAAAATTTAGTTTATGAATTTGACTGTATCACAAAAGATTAGATAGCTTTGGTAAACCAGAAACTTAAGGGCAAACCATTAATCATTTTTACATTATAATTAGACTATTGAAATATTCATAATTTGTAGAAACTTGAGTTCATCTAAGTGGTTTATTTTGTAAGGTGATAATTATATTTAATTAATGAGCATAAACAAATTGAGCAGTATTAAATAATCTACATTAAGCTAATCAAGTGTCTTATCTTTTTAGTAAATTGCTCATGCTCATGTCACATTAGCTTAAGGTTTAACCATGTCTTTGTTATCAGCAGATTATTTAGCATAATTCAATGTTAAAAATATGGATTATTATTAGTGCTTTATGTTGTTTACGAAAATATTATTAGTAAATGTTTAGAGGATAAACCATTTACACTTAAATGTTACTCAACTTATTATCAGATTACAGATGTGTATTTTAATATAAACTTTATGGTATGCTTCCAAATATTATTTGCTAAAACTATGCTTGCGAGTAAATGTTAAATGAAAACAAAACAAACCGAATTTTCAACAGCACATCGTGCCATTTCAGCAGTACGAGTGGAAAAATCCTTAACCGAAAAGATATAAACTTCATCAAATATGTAAGGAAAACCTTGATGTATTTCTGGCAAGCATAATTTATATCCCAGTTTTGATCCACCACTGAAAACACATGGACTAGAGGTGTATTTGAAATCAGAAATGTTAGCGCAATTAATGCCGAATAAATTGTGGAGTTAATTGAGATTGAGTTCATATTGAATATATATATTGAGAAAATCTAAAAAAGTTCAAGTTGAAAAATCTTTAATTATTCATTATTGAATTTAAGCAATTAGTCATTCATTTTTTGTTATCATTTATATCAATTTTTGGCTAACAATTAATAAAAAGGTTATTTTTATGTTATTGTCGGTTTTCATCTATCATCTATGGATCGCTATCGCTTTATCTATTTTTGGGTTTTTCATGGCCATGGGAGATGTCCTTTTTTATGGAATAGGCCTATTGGTTTTTTTAGCTAGGTTTTGGGTCCGTTTTCTCCCCAAGATTTTGCCAAAAGATGTCAAAAATTTCCAACTTTTTGTCAACGAATTTGAAAATGTTTTAACCAAGCCAAATAAGATTGAATTTATCCTCAAAATAAGAAAGATATAAAACGAATTAAAAATGAATTTAATCGTATATTTTACAATGGCATAAAATAAAAAGCTGTAAAATTTATTCAACTTAATTGCAAAAATAACAAAAAATGAATAAACAAAAATAAAACAAAAATCATCTAATAATGAATTAGAATAAGCCCAAAAAACAACATCAATCGTTTATGATTGATCCGTATAATCAGTGCTCTCATATTCATGATATTCTTTCTCAATTTCCCTGTTCACATTGTAGACGCGAATTCGAGTTCTTAAAAAGAGGAAATTAGAATTTTTAAATGGAATTTCTCTTACTTTGCTCTATCAAATGGAATTCCTTCGTAGCCTCGAGATTCCACAAATTTTCGAAAAGTTGGCGAGAGATAGAAGCGTAGATCAAAGCGGATATCCGGCGCCGGAATGTTGAGAAGACTGAAATTGGCCAAAAATGAATCAATTAGGATATTTAATTAATAGGAGTGGATTTTTTTTTGCCGAAAACTTAAATAACTTTTTAATGCCTGATTTTAGGCCTTATAAACCATTCGATAGAGCTCGTCGAGATGCATCGATTGGCCTATAGATTGTCGGGATTTAGAACAAAACCAAAGGAGTTATGAATCAAAAACCAAATATGTTTTAGGCGATTTAATAACCAAAAATAGTTTGCACGGTTTAATAACGAAAAACCAAATATGGTTTGGACGGTTTAATAACATAAAGCCAAATATGGTTTAGGCGGTTACCAAAAACCAAATATGGTTTTAGACGGTTTAATATCTAAAACCAAATATGGTTTGGACGGTTTAATAACCAAAAACCTAATACTAATATGGTTTAGGCGGTTTAATAACCAAAAAACAAATATGGTTTAGGCGGTTTAATAACCAAAAAACAAATATGGTTTGGACGGTTTAATAACCAAAAAACAAATATGGTTTGGACGGTTTAATAACCAAAAACCAAATATGGTTTGGACGGTTTAATAACCAAAAACCTAATACTAATATGGTTTAGGCGGTTTAATAACCAAAAAACAAATATGGTTTAGGCGGTTTAATAACCAAAAAACAAATATGGTTTGGACGGTTTAATAACCAAAAATCAAATATGGTTTGGACGGTTTAATAACCAAAAACCAAATATGGTTTGGACGGTTTAATAACCAAAAACCTAATACTAATATGGTTTAGGCGGTTTAATAACCAAAAAACAAATATGGTTTAGGCGGTTTAATAACCAAAAAACAAATATGGTTTGGACGGTTTAATAACCAAAAACCAAATATGGTTTTAGACGGTTTAATAATCAAAAACCTAATACTATTATGGTTTGTACAGTTTAATACTTTCAATTTTATCAAATCGGGGCAAACTAATCAATTAATTTATCTCAACGAATTTATCAAATTCTAGGATCTTGTATTAAAAAATTATTCATTTTTGGTCAAAAAACCAGTTCTCATTATTTAATGTGTATCGTAAACCGTACACTGTTGACAAAACTGCGAAAACAAAGCCAAAATTCACTGCCAATCTCTTCAGACTGATTGGGGCCACATTCTTCGGATCTTGTATTACAAAATCTTTCTTCTTGAGAAATCGTTTGAACCTCAAAACAGTGGATAAACGCATTTAAAATGGCTAAAGTTTGGACTAATTAATTAATAATAGATTTTAAATTAAATAAAAATTAATTGGAAAATCCAAAATTTGTTATAAAATTTTTATAACTGTTTATCAAAAAATGTGAAAATAAATTATACAAAATTTAACAAAAAAAAAAACAAAAATTATCTAATCTACTAATGTTATTTCATCGGTAATTCTCGCCGCCCTCGGAATAAATCGCGAATTGGGGTTTTGGAATCGGTTGGGAGAGGACCAATGCCAAAGAATTTTTTAACTTTTGGATGCCGCAACAGCAGGGTTTGGGCCAAATTTGTGGACAGAACAATGAGCCAAAAGATGGATTGAATCTGGAATTGAGGAAGAATTGTTAAAAAGAAATTTTTGGTTGATTTTTTATTAATTTGGTGGAAAAAAATATTGAAAATGGCAAAAAAAAAATATTGAAAATGGCGCGAAGATTTAGCCGTTCAATGATTTTTTCTAGAACCTAGACCCCCAAACCCTTTACCCAATCAATAGATCTCATCAAAACGCATTGATTGGTATATAATTTGCCATGGTTTGTCCAAAAATTAATGGATATTAAACCGTTTAAACCATCTTTTGGTTTTTTGGTGCAAAACTAATTTAAAATTGGTTAAACCTAAGCCAAATAATTATCAAACATCGATCGGGTATAGGGTTTGGCGTTTAGGACAAACCATTTAAATCACTAAATTTCCGTGCCATTTTCTATAATTTTTTCGCCATTTTTAATATTTCCCGAATTTATTTTCCTTTTCAAATTTATTTTTTTTTAAATTTGTTGAAAAATTTCTTACAGCCGGCATATCCTTCATCATCCAAAAGATGTAGAAGTTCATGAAAAGAAGGACGCCATTAAAGAAGTAGGTATTGGTTAAACCGCCGCCTTCAGGCACAATGTACATCCATTTATGGGCCTGAAAAATTTCAAAAATTTTTAATTAAATTTATTAAAATTTTTTTAAAAATTTTTTTTAAATTAATTTTTTTTAAAAAAATTTTAATTAAAATTTTTAAATTAAATTTTTTAATTAAATTTTTTAAAATTTTTTTAAAAATTTCTAAATTGCATTTTTAAATTAAATTTTATAAAAATTTTTAATTAAATTTTTTAAATTTTTTTTAAAAATTTTTTAATTAAAATTTTAATTAAATTTTTTAAATTTTTTAATTAAAAATTTTTTAAAAATTTTTAATTAAAATTTTTAATTAAAATTTTTAAAAAATTTTTTAAAAATTTTTTAATTAAAATTTTAATTAAATTTTTTAAAAATTTTTTTTGCTTAAAAGATATTTTAAAACTCACCCAAATATTGAGAAATGAGATGGTTAGGATGCAGACGGGCAAAATGTAGTAAGGATCGGCCACTGAGGGGGATTCCATCCAAAAAAGATCCGGAAATCGTTGGCCAACATTAACTAAAAATATAATTGAAATTTTTACCCAATTTTATGAAAAATTTTTGATTAAAAATTTTATTTTATCCAAATATGAATTTTTTTAACTAATTTATATTAAACTAACTTTTTTCGAAAACATTCGACAGTAAACCCATGTGAGCTTGAAGCCAAATGGGAAATGTGCAAAATTTGAGGCAATATATTCGGCCAATGCCCAATGAAATTTTGTGTTGTTTTTCATAGTCATTCAATGTGTTGTGAAGCAATTCTTGCGCTTTTTTCTGCACAACCGCATTGCTGGTCACCAACACTGGTTGGCCATTGGTTATGTCGAGTTCGACGGGCACATTGTAGTGTTTTGATATTTTCTGGAAATAAAAAATTGGATAATTTAATTTACCCAAATTCTTTCGTGTGTCGAAAAATATTATATTTTTGAGGCCATATAACTTGGCCATAACAAGTTATTTGGCTTGGGGTTAGGGATTCTTAAAAAATGTTTGATTTGGCCAAGTTATATGGCCTTAAAAATATAATATTTTTCGATAGGAAAGAATTTTTGTAAATTTAGTCATTTTTTTTGTAAATTAATAGACTTCCACACACAGTCCCAAAATAAGAATTTTTCAAAGAAAAAAAAACAGTTGGCTTTGCTCAGTTGGTCAATGTTTAAGACCTAAGATTTTGGAGGGCGAAAGTTCGAATCCCACCACCGGCTAATCAATTAAATATCTGGTTTTTCAATCAAATATGATCCTTAAAAAATTTTTGGAGTAAAATTTAAAAGATTTTAGCTTTCGAAAGTAGGTAAGTATTTGTTAATAAATTAAATTATTTTGGTTTTTAATATATTGATTTTTTTAAGAATTTTAGGAGTGTAAATTAGCTAGAAAATATTAAAAAAATAAAAACCTCTAAAACTTGTCGTCGAATTATATTTCCAGTGGTTAACCTCTGGGAAAACAATTTCTCTGATTGCATATAAATCGGGAATGTAAGCGCACGAATGCCCAATGCTGTGACTAAAACGGCGACTGTCGGGCTGATCAAGCCGAGCGAGGCAAGCCCTAAAAATATTTTTTTTTATGAAAATCAAATGATTTCGCCGGAATTAGGATTTTGACCCGAACCGGAGAACTCAAAAAAGCCGGAACCCGGAACTTTTGAAATCCATCTTTTGGGGGTGAAAAATTTTTCCAAAAATTGCCTCGAAGGTCGTAGCGATAAATTTGAGATTTAAAAATGTTTTCCAACCAACAATTTATGAAGCAAAATCCAATTTTTAGGGGTGCAAAATTTTCTGTTGCACCGGAACCGGAGCTCAGCTGATTTCTGGGAACCGGATCTCAATTTTTGATCCGGAGTTGGAACCCCAAAAATGTCAGAACTTCCGGCCACCGGGAACAGGCAACTTCCGGTGAAAACTCTAGTGGGTACAGTCCGACTTGTCTCGCCTTTCGTGTATAACTCATCAAGAACTGAACCAATTTTAATGATTTTAGTATCAAATTAAAGAGCAGGCTCTTGGCTAACCAAAGGTAATAATTTTATTATGATTCAGAAATTTAGGAATTATGTGCATAAAACTATTTAAAACGGGCCTTTACTAGGGATTATCGGAATTATCAGTGGTTTTTTGAGCATAACTTCTTCAATTTTGAATCAATTTAAATAGAATTATTACCTTTGGATAGCCAAAAGCCTGCTCTTTAATTTGATACTCAAATCATTATAGTTAGTTTAGTCCCGGATGAGTTACGGCGACAAGATTGAGGCGCACCCTCAAAAATCCAATGGAAAGTGAACCTTGATAGGACTCCAAAAATGCTTGTGAACAAAAACTGTTTGTCATGTAAATTTCCATATTTTGCACATATTGTTCCATGAAACTGCCACCGCCGCCCCCTCCTCCCATTCTGCGTACATTTCCAAATTGTAGCTGCTGATGAGGAAGTGAGGATGGTTGTAGTCGAATGAGTGTGGTGGCAGCAGAATTGATTTTTAAATAATTGGAAGAAGAAAATGTTGTTGGAAGTCGGCGACAAATTGTAGTAGCAGTGGAAGGAAGCATTTTGCTTAATTATAATTTTGGTCATAATTATTTAATAAAATTAAAAAAAATATGAATAATAATTGCATTCGTTCAGCATCGAATAAAATAACTTGTAATTTGTGAGTGTTTAATATTTATTAACTGCAAAATATGAATCAATTTTTGTGCTAAAATGTCGCGAATTCTCGCAAATTGCACATTAAATTGTGCAAAATAATAAAATAATTATTATAAAAAATTAATCGTGCAAAAGCTGCAAAATTTGCAGCACAATTTCCCAATCAATCACCCAAATCGCTCATTACCGATTTGGGCAAAAAACTTACCAAAACCGCCAAATTTGCTCATCATCTTCCCTTATGACCGGCTTTTCCCCTTCCTTTCCCTTTGGCGCGGCATCAGACAAAAACTCCGAATGGCTGCGTTGCTTCTTCCCTTGCTCTTCTCCAATGTTCCCCTTCAGGAAAATGCAACCATGCACATGCACAAATCCTGCTTGCTCCCTTTGGCCTCGGCGGTTCTGCCCAATTGTGCAAAAATTGTTGATGGATGAACCAACCCCGAGGGCCCAAATTATGGCTATAAATATCCCCCTTAATTCTACTCAAATCAGTCCACACACACATTTATCATCAAAATATTGTAAATATTTCATAGGGCAAAAGGAATAAATCTATTTATTTGGAGTCAACAAAATATTATTAGAAAGCCAATATTTATTGGATTTATTCGGACTTAACCACTCCGAACATGGTGGCCCCGACGTGACCAATCCGAACATGGTGGCCCCGACGTGACCAATCCGAACATAAAATGAGGTAAAAAATATCACAAAAATGTAAGAAACTGGAATATTTATTAATCAATAAAGGCAAAATCTAACAAAATATCACAAAAATCTAAAAAAATTTGGCAAGAAAAATATCACAAAAGTCTAAAAAATTTAACTATGGAATGGTCTTGGTCATCTAATATTATTTATTCTTCAAACACTGCTTTAGTTCAACACCACTTCCACTCGATGCCATGCATTTTGCAAAAGACCGCGTACATTCCAAATTCCGCTTGGACTTTCGGGTTGTGTGTTGTAGGCCCGATCGGTTGCTTTGCAGACCTAAAATCCAGGAATATATATAAATAATAAAGGATAGTAATGGATAGTATATAATTTGGCAAAAAAACACCGAAATAAATAATGCCCAAATTATTAAAAATGGTTTAATGGTTTGTCCTACATTCATAAACTATATTCCAATGGATAGAGCTGGTCAAGACGCATCTAACGGTATATAATTTGTCATGATTTGGTCAAAATTAAATGGATATTAACGGTTTAAACCGGTTTCGGTTTTAACCCGGGCTTAAACCATTTTTCATTTTTGGTTCAAAAACTAGTTTAACATCGGTTTAACTTAAATATAATATAGCCAAAAGCCAAATCACGTCGAAATCTATCAATTGAGTATATGGTTGCCGGTTGTGGGTCTAGTCTAGATAATCCACTAAACCATTATAAATTTTTTTCAGCATTTTCAGTGGGTTTTTCGCCAAATTAAATATTTCCTAATAATAAATAATGGTCAAACCAATTCTAAATGGCCTTTCTGCTGGAGTTCCTCCGTAATTGGCAACTCAACCTTCCACAGGGTCCATGCATAACTGTGCTCCAGATCTTGGTCAGGGCAATGTTCCAGTTCGGCGCATTTCCACGTTTTCCCACCGTCCGGGGACACTTCCACTCGGATTATGCCTTAAATAAAGATGAAATTTAGCCAAAATTCCATTAATTACAAAACCTCTTCCCCCTCCGCTCCATGCATAACCGCTGACGTCGATCGTTTTTACACCGCGTGGAATTTTGGCATTCGGCGATGGAACGCAAATTGCTGATTGGACGGGATATTCCTGTGTTTGGAATAATTTTCATTAGGAAATAAATATTATGATTTGGGTCATAAAATTGGTTAAAAGTAGCCGGAAATATTACACAACAATTACTGTATTTCCATTATTATTAGTGGTCCTGGGGCTAGGGCTACTATTTTTCAGAGACTTTCTAGAGAGGTCTTTTATTAAAAGAAGGGGCTTTTCTATTAGAGAGGGAGCCTTTATTTTTGAGAGACTCCAAGGAGGAGGCAAAAATTTATATTTTTACTTTTTTGCCTAAGTTGGGGACCAGCATGGCCATTTATTTAGAGGGAAGGGGCTCTTATTTATTAAACCGTCCAAGTGGCTTACTATTAGATGGGGAGGGGGCACTTCAGACCATAATTGAGGGAATTCAGGTATAATTTTATTTTCATTTTTGAACAATTTAAAAATATTTAAAATAAAACCTGGATTGCGGGTGTTGTGTCAAATGGGAGTGGATCGCCAAGTTGAACAGATGGAGAAAATGCCTTAAAATTAATAATTCAGAATAATCCCAATGGCAAAAATTGAACAAAATTTCAACCTTATAATCCCGCCTTTGCCAATGGCTTTCACTTTCTTCCTCACTGGTCCGAATTGCCGTTAGCCATTTGACTTGCCGGGCGCCAACAATGCCAGGGGCAATCACTCGCAATGGGAAACCATGGTCCGGAGGCAATGGTCGACCATTCATTTCATAGGCTATCCGAGATGGAAATTTTGATGATTAATTGATAAAAGTTGATTTAAAATACCAATGATCACTTCGGGGCTCATTGCCTTCTCAAATGGGATGGAAGCGCCATAGCATTTGCCTGCAGAAAAATATAAAATTTTATTGTTATTTATGGATGGAAATGTGACCGGTTGAATCCATATCGGCTCCCTCGAATTGGACATGTTTAATTTTTTTGTCATCGGGTTTAACGCCGGCATTCAACAAAATATCCTATAAATCGATGGGAAATTTGGGTGAGAATATTTGAATTTTTTCCTCCAAAAAAAGTCCCTAATTTAAAACAATTTTCCCATCCCTTTTCTTACCCTCAATCGACATCCAGTCCATTCAGCATTGGAAATGGCTGTGCCAGCCCACATTAATCCTTGCACTTTTTTGAATTTGTTCATATCATTTCGCCGATTTCCAGCACTCAAAATGCAAAATTATTGAATTATATTCATAGTAGGAGGATTCGAATAAACCATTGAATTGTGGAAATAATCTTGACGGGTTCAAAATTTTCACGCAAATATTTGATGTCCAGTGAAATGGGCGAATTTTTGTCAATTCCAATGCCGGTCACTTCCAGCCGATGCGTTTCTTCATTGGTCTGTAATTCCATAAATTAATTAAATTAATTTTTTGGATTTTATTATCAGCGAATCGGGAAAAACCTACAAAATTGTGTAATTACATTACAATCGCAATTACAATTTTACAATCGCAATTACAATTACAATTTTACAATCGCAATTACAATTTTACAATTTTACAATCGCAATTACAATTTTACAATCGCAATTACAATTACAATTTTACAATCGCAATTACAATTTTACAATCGCAATTACAATTACAATTACAATTTTACAATCGCAATTACAATTACAATTACAATTACAATTTTACAATCGCAATTACAATTTTACAATCGCAATTACAATTACAATTTTACAATCGCAATTACAATTTTACAATTACAATTACAATTTTACAATCGCAATTACAATTACAATTACAATTACAATTTTACAATCGCAATTACAATTTTACAATCGCAATTACAATTACAATTTTACAATTACAATTACAATTTTACAATCGCAATTACAATTACAATTACAATTTTACAATCGCAATTACAATTACAATTACAATTACAATTTTACAATCGCAATTACAATTTTACAATCGCAATTACAATTACAATTTTACAATCGCAATTACAATTTTACAATCGCAATTACAATTACAATTTTACAATCGCAATTACAATTTTACAATTACAATTACAATTTTACAATCGCAATTACAATTACAATTACAATTTTACAATCGCAATTACAATTTTACAATCGCAATTACAATTACAATTTTACAATCGCAATTACAATTTTACAATTACAATTACAATTTTACAATCGCAATTACAATTACAATTTTACAATCGCAATTACAATTTTACAATTACAATTACAATTTTACAATCGCAATTACAATTTTACAATCGCAATTACAATTACAGTTTTACAATCGCAATTACAATTTTACAATCGCAATTACAATTTTACAATCGCAAGTACAATTACAATTTTACAATCGCAATTACAATTTTACAATCGCAATTACAATTACAATTTTACAATCGCAATTACAATTTTACAATCGCAATTACAATTACAATTTTACAATCGCAATTACAATTTTACAATCGCAATTACAATTACAATTTTACAATCGCAATTACAATTTTACAATTACAATTACAATTTTACAATCGCAATTACAATTTTACAATCGCAATTACAATTTTACAATCGCAATTACAATTTTACAATCGCAATTACAATTACAATTTTACAATCGCAATTACAATTTTACAATCGCAATTACAATTTTACAATCGCAATTACAATTACAATTTTACAATCGCAATTACAATTTTACAATTACAATTACAATTTTACAATCGCAATTACAATTTTACAATCGCAATTACAATTACAATTTTACAATCGCAATTACAATTACAATTTTACAATCGCAATTACAATTTTACAATCGCAATTACAATTACAATTTTACAATCGCAATTACAATTACAATTTTACAATCGCAATTACAATTACAATTTTACAATCGCAATTACAATTACAATTTTACAATCGCAATTACAATTACAATTTTACAATCGCAATTACAATTACAATTTTACAATCGCAATTACAATTACAATTTTACAATCGCAATTACAATTACAATTTTACAATCGCAATTACAATTTTACAATCGCAATTACAATTACAATTTTACAATCGCAATTACAATTACAATTTTACAATCGCAATTACAATTTTACAATCGCAATTACAATTACAATTTTACAATCGCAATTACAATTTTACAATCGCAATTACAATTACAATTTTACAATCGCAATTACAATTTTACAATCGCAATTACAATTTTACAATCGCAATTACAATTTTACAATCGCAATTACAATTTTACAATCGCAATTACAATTACAATTTTACAATCGCAATTACAATTTTACAATCGCAATCGCAATTACAATTTTACAATCGCAATTACAATTACAATTTTACAATCGCAATTACAATTACAATTTTACAATCGCAATTACAATTACAATTTTACAATCGCAATTACAATTACAATTTTACAATCGCAATTACAATTACAATTTTACAATCGCAATTACAATTACAATTTTACAATCGCAATTACAATTACAATTTTACAATCGCAATTACAATTTTACAATCGCAATTACAATTACAATTTTACAATCGCAATTACAATTTTACAATCGCAATTACAATTTTACAATCGCAATTACAATTACAATTTTACAATCGCAATTACAATTACAATTTTACAATCGCAATTACAATTTTACAATCGCAATTACAATTTTACAATCGCAATTACAATTACAATTTTACAATCGCAATTACAATTACAATTTTACAATCGCAATTACAATTACAATTTTACAATCGCAATTACAATTACAATTTTACAATCGCAATTACAATTTTACAATCGCAATTACAATTACAATTTTACAATCGCAATTACAATTACAATTTTACAATCGCAATTACAATTACAATTTTACAATCGCAATTACAATTACAATTTTACAATCGCAATTACAATTACAATTTTACAATCGCAATTACAATTACAATTTTACAATCGCAATTACAATTTTACAATCGCAATTACAATTACAATTTTACAATCGCAATTACAATTACAATTTTACAATCGCAATTACAATTACAATTTTACAATCGCAATTACAATTACAATTTTACAATCGCAAGTACAATTACAATTTTACAATCGCAATTACAATTTTACAATCGCAATTACAATTACAATTTTACAATCGCAATTACAATTTTACAATCGCAATTACAATTACAATTTTACAATCGCAATTACAATTTTACAATCGCAATTACAATTTTACAATCGCAATTACAATTACAATTTTACAATCGCAATTACAATTTTACAATTACAATTACAATTTTACAATCGCAATTACAATTTTACAATCGCAATTACAATTTTACAATCGCAATTACAATTTTACAATCGCAATTACAATTACAATTTTACAATCGCAATTACAATTTTACAATCGCAATTACAATTTTACAATCGCAATTACAATTACAATTTTACAATCGCAATTACAATTTTACAATTACAATTACAATTTTACAATCGCAATTACAATTTTACAATCGCAATTACAATTACAATTTTACAATCGCAATTACAATTACAATTTTACAATCGCAATTACAATTACAATTTTACAATCGCAATTACAATTACAATTTTACAATCGCAATTACAATTTTACAATCGCAATTACAATTACAATTTTACAATCGCAATTACAATTACAATTTTACAATCGCAATTACAATTACAATTTTACAATCGCAATTACAATTACAATTTTACAATCGCAATTACAATTACAATTTTACAATCGCAATTACAATTACAATTTTACAATCGCAATTACAATTACAATTTTACAATCGCAATTACAATTTTACAATCGCAATTACAATTACAATTTTACAATCGCAATTACAATTACAATTTTACAATCGCAATTACAATTACAATTTTACAATCGCAATTACAATTACAATTTTACAATCGCAATTACAATTTTACAATCGCAATTACAATTACAATTTTACAATCGCAATTACAATTACAATTTTACAATCGCAATTACAATTACAATTTTACAATCGCATTACAATTACAATTTTACAATCGCAATTACAATTACAATTTTACAATCGCAATTACAATTACAATTTTACAATCGCAATTACAATTACAATTTTACAATCGCAATTACAATTTTACAATCGCAATTACAATTACAATTTTACAATCGCAATTACAATTTTACAATCGCAATTACAATTTTACAATCGCAATTACAATTACAATTTTACAATCGCAATTACAATTACAATTTTACAATCGCAATTACAATTACAATTTTACAATCGCAATTACAATTTTACAATCGCAATTACAATTACAATTTTACAATCGCAATTACAATTACAATTTTACAATCGCAATTACAATTACAATTTTACAATCGCAATTACAATTACAATTTTACAATCGCAATTACAATTACAATTTTACAATCGCAATTACAATTACAATTTTACAATCGCAATTACAATTACAATTTTACAATCGCAATTACAATTTTACAATCGCAATTACAATTACAATTTTACAATCGCAATTACAATTTTACAATCGCAATTACAATTACAATTTTACAATCGCAATTACAATTACAATTTTACAATCGCAATTACAATTACAATTTTACAATCGCAATTACAATTACAATTTTACAATCGCAATTACAATTACAATTTTACAATCGCAATTACAATTACAATTTTACAATCGCAATTACAATTACAATTTTACAATCGCAATTACAATTTTACAATCGCAATTACAATTACAATTTTACAATCGCAATTACAATTACAATTTTACAATCGCAATTACAATTTTACAATCGCAATTACAATTACAATTTTACAATCGCAATTACAATTTTACAATCGCAATTACAATTACAATTTTACAATCGCAATTACAATTACAATTTTACAATCGCAATTACAATTACAATTTTACAATCGCAATTACAATTACAATTTTACAATCGCAATTACAATTACAATTTTACAATCGCAATTACAATTACAATTTTACAATCGCAATTACAATTTTACAATCGCAATTACAATTACAATTTTACAATCGCAATTACAATTACAATTTTACAATCGCAATTACAATTACAATTTTACAATCGCAATTACAATTACAATTTTACAATCGCAATTACAATTTTACAATCGCAATTACAATTACAATTTTACAATCGCAATTACAATTACAATTTTACAATCGCAATTACAATTACAATTTTACAATCGCATTACAATTACAATTTTACAATCGCAATTACAATTACAATTTTACAATCGCAATTACAATTACAATTTTACAATCGCAATTACAATTACAATTTTACAATCGCAATTACAATTTTACAATCGCAATTACAATTACAATTTTACAATCGCAATTACAATTTTACAATCGCAATTACAATTTTACAATCGCAATTACAATTACAATTTTACAATCGCAATTACAATTACAATTTTACAATCGCAATTACAATTACAATTTTACAATCGCAATTACAATTTTACAATCGCAATTACAATTACAATTTTACAATCGCAATTACAATTACAATTTTACAATCGCAATTACAATTACAATTTTACAATCGCAATTACAATTACAATTTTACAATCGCAATTACAATTACAATTTTACAATCGCAATTACAATTACAATTTTACAATCGCAATTACAATTACAATTTTACAATCGCAATTACAATTACAATTTTACAATCGCAATTACAATTACAATTTTACAATCGCAATTACAATTTTACAATCGCAATTACAATTACAATTTTACAATCGCAATTACAATTACAATTTTACAATCGCAATTACAATTTTACAATCGCAATTACAATTACAATTTTACAATCGCAATTACAATTACAATTTTACAATCGCAATTACAATTACAATTTTACAATCGCAATTACAATTACAATTTTACAATCGCAATTACAATTACAATTTTACAATCGCAATTACAATTACAATTTTACAATCGCAATTACAATTTTACAATCGCAATTACAATTACAATTTTACAATCGCAATTACAATTACAATTTTACAATCGCAATTACAATTTTACAATCGCAATTACAATTACAATTTTACAATCGCAATTACAATTTTACAATCGCAATTACAATTACAATTTTACAATCGCAATTACAATTTTACAATCGCAATTACAATTTTACAATCGCAATTACAATTTTACAATCGCAATTACAATTACAATTTTACAATCGCAATTACAATTTTACAATCGCAATTACAATTACAATTTTACAATCGCAATTACAATTTTACAATCGCAATTACAATTACAATTTTACAATCGCAATTACAATTACAATTTTACAATCGCAATTACAATTACAATTTTACAATCGCAATTACAATTACAATTTTACAATCGCAATTACAATTACAATTTTACAATCGCAATTACAATTACAATTTTACAATCGCAATTACAATTACAATTTTACAATCGCAATTACAATTTTACAATCGCAATTACAATTACAATTTTACAATCGCAATTACAATTACAATTTTACAATCGCAATTACAATTACAATTTTACAATCGCAATTACAATTACAATTTTACAATCGCAATTACAATTACAATTTTACAATCGCAATTACAATTACAATTTTACAATCGCAATTACAATTACAATTTTACAATCGCAATTACAATTTTACAATCGCAATTACAATTACAATTTTACAATCGCAATTACAATTACAATTTTACAATCGCAATTACAATTACAATTTTACAATCGCAATTACAATTACAATTTTACAATCGCAATTACAATTACAATTTTACAATCGCAATTACAATTACAATTTTACAATCGCAATTACAATTACAATTTTACAATCGCAATTACAATTTTACAATCGCAATTACAATTACAATTTTACAATCGCAATTACAATTACAATTTTACAATCGCAATTACAATTTTACAATCGCAATTACAATTACAATTTTACAATCGCAATTACAATTTTACAATCGCAATTACAATTACAATTTTACAATCGCAATTACAATTTTACAATCGCAATTACAATTTTACAATCGCAATTACAATTTTACAATCGCAATTACAATTTTACAATCGCAATTACAATTTTACAATCGCAATTACAATTACAATTTTACAATCGCAATTACAATTTTACAATCGCAATTACAATTACAATTTTACAATCGCAATTACAATTTTACAATCGCAATTACAATTACAATTTTACAATCGCAATTACAATTACAATTTTACAATCGCAATTACAATTACAATTTTACAATCGCAATTACAATTACAATTTTACAATCGCAATTACAATTACAATTTTACAATCGCAATTACAATTACAATTTTACAATCGCAATTACAATTACAATTTTACAATCGCAATTACAATTACAATTTTACAATCGCAATTACAATTACAATTTTACAATCGCAATTACAATTACAATTTTACAATCGCAATTACAATTTTACAATCGCAATTACAATTACAATTTTACAATCGCAATTACAATTACAATTTTACAATCGCAATTACAATTACAATTTTACAATCGCAATTACAATTTTACAATCGCAATTACAATTACAATTTTACAATCGCAATTACAATTACAATTTTACAATCGCAATTACAATTTTACAATCGCAATTACAATTACAATTTTACAATCGCAATTACAATTTTACAATCGCAATTACAATTACAATTTTACAATCGCAATTACAATTACAATTTTACAATCGCAATTACAATTACAATTTTACAATCGCAATTACAATTACAATTTTACAATCGCAATTACAATTTTACAATCGCAATTACAATTTTACAATCGCAATTACAATTACAATTTTACAATCGCAATTACAATTACAATTTTACAATCGCAATTACAATTACAATTTTACAATCGCAATTACAATTACAATTTTACAATCGCAATTACAATTACAATTTTACAATCGCAATTACAATTTTACAATCGCAATTACAATTACAATTTTACAATCGCAATTACAATTACAATTTTACAATCGCAATTACAATTACAATTTTACAATCGCAATTACAATTACAATTTTACAATCGCAATTACAATTACAATTTTACAATCGCAATTACAATTACAATTTTACAATCGCAATTACAATTTTACAATCGCAATTACAATTACAATTTTACAATCGCAATTACAATTACAATTTTACAATCGCAATTACAATTACAATTTTACAATCGCAATTACAATTACAATTTTACAATCGCAATTACAATTTTACAATCGCAATTACAATTACAATTTTACAATCGCAATTACAATTACAATTTTACAATCGCAATTACAATTACAATTTTACAATCGCAATTACAATTACAATTTTACAATCGCAATTACAATTTTACAATCGCAATTACAATTACAATTTTACAATCGCAATTACAATTTTACAATCGCAATTACAATTACAATTTTACAATCGCAATTACAATTTTACAATCGCAATTACAATTTTACAATCGCAATTACAATTTTACAATCGCAATTACAATTTTACAATCGCAATTACAATTTTACAATCGCAATTACAATTACAATTTTACAATCGCAATTACAATTTTACAATCGCAATTACAATTACAATTTTACAATCGCAATTACAATTTTACAATCGCAATTACAATTACAATTTTACAATCGCAATTACAATTACAATTTTACAATCGCAATTACAATTACAATTTTACAATCGCAATTACAATTACAATTTTACAATCGCAATTACAATTACAATTTTACAATCGCAATTACAATTACAATTTTACAATCGCAATTACAATTACAATTTTACAATCGCAATTACAATTACAATTTTACAATCGCAATTACAATTTTACAATCGCAATTACAATTACAATTTTACAATCGCAATTACAATTTTACAATCGCAATTACAATTACAATTTTACAATCGCAATTACAATTACAATTTTACAATCGCAATTACAATTACAATTTTACAATCGCAATTACAATTACAATTTTACAATCGCAATTACAATTACAATTTTACAATCGCAATTACAATTTTACAATCGCAATTACAATTACAATTTTACAATCGCAATTACAATTTTACAATCGCAATTACAATTACAATTTTACAATCGCAATTACAATTACAATTTTACATCGCAATTACAATTACAATTTTACAATCGCAATTACAATTACAATTTTACAATCGCAATTACAATTACAATTTTACAATCGCAATTACAATTACAATTTTACAATCGCAATTACAATTACAATTTTACAATCGCAATTACAATTACAATTTTACAATCGCAATTACAATTTTACAATCGCAATTACAATTACAATTTTACAATCGCAATTACAATTTTACAATCGCAATTACAATTACAATTTACAATCGCAATTACAATTTTACAATCGCAATTACAATTACAATTTTACAATCGCAATTACAATTACAATTTTACAATCGCAATTACAATTACAATTTTACAATCGCAATTACAATTACAATTTACAATCGCAATTACAATTACAATTTTACAATCGCAATTACAATTTTACAATCGCAATTACAATTACAATTTTACAATCGCAATTACAATTTTACAATCGCAATTACAATTACAATTTTACAATCGCAATTACAATTACAATTTTACAATCGCAATTACAATTACAATTTTACAATCGCAATTACAATTACAATTTTACAATCGCAATTACAATTTTACAATCGCAATTACAATTACAATTTTACAATCGCAATTACAATTACAATTTTACAATCGCAATTACAATTTTACAATCGCAATTACAATTACAATTTTACAATCGCAATTACAATTTTACAATCGCAATTACAATTACAATTTTACATTCGCAATTACAATTTTACAATCGCAATTACAATTACAATTTTACAATCGCAATTACAATTACAATTTTACAATCGCAATTACAATTACAATTTTACAATCGCAATTACAATTTTACAATCGCAATTACAATTACAATTTTACAATCGCAATTACAATTACAATTACAATTCAATCCAATTACAATTTTACAATCGCAATTACAATTTTACAATCGCAATTACAATTACAATTTTACAATCGCAATTACAATTACAATTTTACAATCGCATTACAATTACAATTTTACAATCGCAATTACAATTTTACAATCGCAATTACAATTACAATTTTACAAGTCGCAATTACAATTACAATTTTACAATCGCAATTACAATTTTACAATCGCAATTACAATTACAATTTTACAATCGCAATTACAATTACATTTACAATCGCAATTACAATTACAATTACAATCGCAATTACAATTTTACAATCGCAATTACAATTTTACAATCGCAATTACAATTTTACAATCGCAATTACAATTACAATTTTACAATCGCAATTACAATTACAATTTTACAATCGCAATTACAATTACAATTTTACAATCGCAATTACAATTATTTACAATCGCAATTACAATTACAATTTTACAATCGCAATTACAATTATTTACAATCGCAATTACAATTACAATTTTACAATCGCAATTACAATTACAATTTTACAATCGCAATTACAATTACAATTTTACAATCGCAATTACAATTACAATTTTACAATCGCAATTACAATTACAATTTTACAATCGCAATTACAATTACAATTTTACAATCGCAATTACAATTTTACAATCGCAATTACAATTTTACAATCGCAATTACAATTTTACAATCGCAATTACAATTACAATTTTACAATCGCAATTACATTACAATTTTACAATCGCAATTACAATTACAATTTTACAATCGCAATTACAATTACAATTTTACAATCGCAATTACAATTACAATTTTACAATCGCAATTACAATTACAATTTACAATCGCAATTACAATTTTACAATCGCAATTACAATTACAATTTTACAATCGCAATTACAATTTTACAATCGCAATTACAATTACAATTACAATTTTACAATCGCAATTACAATTACAATTTTACAATCGCAATTACAATTACAATTTTACAATCGCAATTACAATTACAATTTTACAATCGCAATTACAATTACAATTTTACAATCGCAATTACAATTACAATTTTACAATCGCAATTACAATTTTACAATCGCAATTACAATTACAATTTTACAATCGCAATTACAATTACAATTTTACAATCGCAATTACATTACATTTTACAATCGCAATTACAATTACAATTTTACAATCGCAATTACAATTTTACAATCGCAATTACAATTTTACAATCGCAATTACAATTTTACAATCGCAATTACAATTACAATTTTACAATCGCAATTACAATTTTACAATCGCAATTACAATTACAATTTTACAATCGCAATTACAATTTTACAATCGCAATACAATTACAATTTTACAATCGCAATTACAATTACAATTTTACAATCGCAATTACAATTACAATTTTACAATCGCATTACAATTACAATTTTACAATCGCAATTACAATTACAATTTTACAATCGCAATTACAATTACAATTTTACAATCGCAATTACATTACAATTTTACAATCGCAATTACAATTTTACAATCGCAATTACAATTACAATTTTACAATCGCAATTACAATTACAATTTTACAATCGCAATTACAATTACAATTTTACAATCGCAATTACAATTACAATTTTACAATCGCAATTACAATTTTACAATCGCAATTACAATTTTACAATCGCAATTACAATTTTACAATCGCAATTACAATTACAATTTTACAATCGCAATTACAATTACAATTTTACAATCGCAATTACAATTACAATTTTACAATCGCAATTACAATTATTTTACAATCGCAATTACAATTACAATTTTACAATCGCAATTACAATTACAATTTTACAATCGCAATTACAATTACAATTTTACAATCGCAATTACAATTACAATTTTACAATCGCAATTACAATTACAATTTACAATCGCAATTACAATTACAATTTTACAATCGCAATTACAATTACAATTTTACAATCGCAATTACAATTACAATTTTACAATCGCAATTACAATTACAATTTTACAATCGCAATTACAATTACAATTTTACAATCGCAATTACAATTACAATTTTACAATCGCAATTACAATTACAATTTACAATCGCAATTACAATTACAATTTTACAATCGCAATTACAATTTTACAATCGCAATTACAATTTTACAATCGCAATTACAATTACAATTTTACAATCGCAATTACATTACAATTTTACAATCGCAATTACAATTACAATTTTACAATCGCAATTACAATTACAATTTTACAATCGCAATTACAATTACAATTTTACAATCGCAATTACAATTACAATTTTACAATCGCAATTACAATTAATTTACAATCGCATACAATTACAATTTTACAATCGCAATTACAATTACAATTTTACAATCGCAATTACAATTACAATTTTACAATCGCAATTACAATTACAATTTTACAATCGCAATTACAATTACAATTTTACAATCGCAATTACAATTACAATTTTACAATCGCAATTACAATTACAATTTTACAATCGCAATTACAATTACAATTTTACAATCGCAATTACAATTTTACAATCGCAATACAATTACAATTTTACAATCGCAATTACAATTACAATTTTACAATCGCAATTACAATTACAATTTTACAATCGCAATTACAATTACATTTACATCGCAATTACAATTTTACAATCGCATTACAATTACAATTTTACAATCGCAATTACAATTACAATTTTACAATCGCAATTACAATTTTACAATCGCAATTACAATTACAATTTTACAATCGCAATTACAATTACAATTTTACAATCGCAATTACAATTTTACAATCGCAATTACAATTACAATTTTACAATCGCAATTACAATTACAATTTTACAATCGCAATTACAATTACAATTTTACAATCGCAATTACAATTACAATTTTACAATCGCAATTACAATTTTACAATCGCAATTACAATTTTACAATCGCAATTACCAATTACAATTTTTACAATCGCAATTACAATTTAATTACAATCGCAATTACAATTACAATTTTACAATCGCAATTACAATTACAATTTTACAATCGCAATTACAATTTTACAATCGCAAATTACAATTTTACAATCGCAATTACAATACAATTTTACAATAGCAATTACAATTACAATTTTACAATC